>CAIGRP010081337.1:0-11783 GCA_903798385.1 Fraxinus cuspidata | reverse complement strand
TTGAATTAACCAAAATGGGCTATAAAACACCCTAAAGCAAAATCAATACCAAATGCTTCTACCGAAGCCCCTTTGCTAGATTGTACACCTTCTACTCTACTGAAAGTATGCTCAACAAAATCAGCATCCACATACCTTATCCATATCTTCTAAACTCCAGTGAGCGGTATTCTTCGAACCCGACCCTTTACGAGCTCCTAAAGGTATTGTACCAAACTGAATGTCCACCAAGGTACTGAACCTGTGCTGAATGACTCTTCTAGATTTTGCATGACTCTGCAAGATGTATAATTGAGACATTTTCTGTCCCTCCAATACAATTTGGGAACTCTTACAAACCTTCAAGGCTCCACCTCCACCAAAGAACTCATAACCTTTTGAATCAAGGATAGACAACGAGACGAGATTCTTCTTCAAATCCGGAACATGTCGAACGTGGCCAAGTGTTCTAATTGTTCCATCCAAAAGCTTCAATCTGACCTTATCAATTCCAGCAACCAGATAAGATGCGTTGTTTCTCATAACCACGACACCTTTGGAAACAGTTTCATATGTAGCAAACAAGTCTTTATTATGACACATATGAAACACACACGCTGAATAAAAAATCCAAACATCTTCCGGTTTAGACTCAATCTCAGAAATAGCTAAGAGATCTCCATGACTTACCATGTTCTCTGCGAGGTCTGCTTCGCCTGAAGTATTTGGATATCTACTTGTAGTCATCCTTTCATTAATCTGCAATTTGTAGCAATCCTTTTTTAAGTGCCCCTTCTTCTCGCAGTAGTTACAAATTTGATTACTAAACTTAAACTTCAATCTGCCACTTCCAGAACCACTATGAGCAATCAGGCATTCTCCATCTCTGGCCTCAGAAACTAGATGCTTTATCTTCTCTTTCGAATACAAAGCATCATACACCTCCTCTATGATGAGAGTATCACGACTATACAAGATCATGTCTCTAAAAGAAGAAAACGAAGTGGGCAACGAACATAATAGGATCAAGGCCAAACCTTCTTCACTATACTCTTCTTCCAAAGTTGCCAAATCAGCGACGATCTCTTTAAATAGGTCATGTTTGTAATAATGTTTTCATACGATGTTTATGTCAATCCACTAGATTTTTTTAGTATTCCAGAAGTGAAATGTGCTTAAGTGAATGAATCTGAGTATTGTGTATGTGCGTTGACTCCCTAACACGATTCTTGATTCCACTCATAATCTTATTTCCTATTCTCTCTTTTGAGTTTTAACGTGCTTTTGGAAGCTGTCATACAAGTAGGACACATGGTATTGTCACACAATTCTTTTGAGTTTTAACGCGCTTTTGGAAGCTGTCATACAAGTAGGACACATGGTATTGTCACACAATTCTTCTGAGTTTTAACGTGCTTTTTGGAAGCTGTCATACAAATAGAACACATGCTTTTCTGCTGGTGATTGGTCCAGCAGCCAGATACCTGATGCTCAATGGGCTCCCGAGATGGATAATACTTTGCCACATATTACAAGTAGCTGGACTGGAGAAGCCGGTTAGTATCCGTTCCTGTACTCGAGAGTTGAGCAAGTGAACTTTAAAAATAGCGCGTGTTTGTTCCATGCCTTGTTAGCACTTCTTGACTTTAGGTGTCGTAGCATTTTTTTCTATAATGAATTCTTACATTCTTCTGGTGAGAAAGAGCTTATTTTCTGATTCATAAGGTGAAATTTAAATTATCTGAAGACACCTAAAAGACCAATGCAATTTGTCCCCCGTTACATATACACTCTGAACCAGATTTTTTATTGAAAAACTGTATTATTCCTCTTAAGCTTAACCAAACATGTTAGTGTTCATCTCTTTTTGGCAACAAAGTTACTTCTGCTGTGTAGAACTCCTTTTCTCTTAGTTTGAATTTGTGTGCATCCATTCAGTTGCAGGGGTAGCTATTGATGGATGGGACTCTGCTGTTGCACCTCCAATGCCAGCTCCTGGAGTTGACGAAATTCCTCATGTTGCTCTAACTGGTTAGGAATAAATGAAAAAGATTTTGTTCAAAAACTTGTTCCCTGAACTATTTCCATTTTATGTTGTTCTTACCCCTTGATGAGCTAAGACAATTGTTAGACGTTTCCGTTATAAATGATTTGTTAGAATCCTATTTTTTCCTTTCTTTTTGCCTTTTGTAGCCAAAAAAACATCCCCTTGTGGTTTAGTGTTATTTGAAACATTCAATACGTGATTAATTGAAATTTTCGGCTTGCGTTTTTAATCTTTGCATGTGCTCTTTTTTAATTTTCCAAATGGCTTTTTATGTCAAGTTATTAATTTTTATGAAATTACAAAATTTGTTTACAATGAGTCATTTTCAATTTTGCCAATCAATTTGCATAAATTGCTGGAAAAAAAAAACCTTATGGCAACGGTAAAAAAACGTTGCAAAAGGTTATTAACAACATTCAAAAAAAGTTACGAAAAGGTTATTAGCAACATTCAAAAGATGTTGACATATCCTTCTACTCTACAACAACAACGAAGTTTGCAACATACGTCCAAATGTTGCAAAAAGTCTTCGACAACGTTTTTTTAACGTTGCAAAATGCTGTTTTTGTTGTAGTGATTTTTAGCTAAACAGTTTCTTTGTAAAATCAGTTGATTAAAATTCATGTCTTTCTTTGAACGAAAGATATATTTTTTTTATACCTCAACTTGGTTAGAGATTCATAAGCATGAAGATGAATAATCTTTGCTAACTAAACTGGCTAAAACTTTGTTCTGATAACATCTCATAAACTAGAGAGAAAAATAGGAGAATAGAGAAGTCAATAGATTTGTGTAGGTATTTTATTGAGAACTTAGGTCTCATATTTATAGATTATAATTAAGATTGTAAGAGTACAACGGTCATTCACAAATACTACATTTATAACGAAAAGATAAAATTAAGCCAAATAGTGGAGATTTTGCCTTTTAGGAATAACATGTAGTTTTTGCTTTTGATATATTTGTGTTTGATATATGTACGTAGTTTGTGAATTCGTGCATTTTGCACTTAAAAGAACGTTATATTGTGTCTCGATGGATGCTTTGGTTTTCGCCATGTTCGAAACTGCCCTATTCACTCATCAAATCAAATCAGTTTTGGAGTTGATTGGTTCACGGATGATCTAATCAAATACCCTCCTACCTCAGATCAAGGAGTTGGTATGAAGCTCATCCAAAATTCAGAATATAGTATCTGGAAGAAAACAATATCAGCTCATTCTAACATGGTTGTTGAGTACTACGAAATATGAATCCTACCATTTTGCCACTATTGGTAGGTAAGAATACCTCTCACCAAATTTGGAGCTCACTGCAGCCTACCTACTCCGCTTACTCTATTGAAACACCGGAGAGATCTAACCAATCAAAAGAAGAGATCTCTGTCCCTGAGCACCTACCTCAGAACTAAGAAGTTCTATTTTGATTCTTTAGCCTCATTCGAGTATATCATCAATGAAACAGATCGATTGTTGCAGTATTGAATTATTTGGTAAAGGAATATGAGTTGGGTGTGGTTGGCAATAACGACGAAGAAATCTATCTCTAAACGATATCTCAGCTCTTCTCCTAACACATGAGAAGAGACTTGAGCAATATGGTGATGGACTTAAGACTGATGCACTCTGCCTACTGTCAACTTGGTCCTGCAAAATCAAAATATGAGGTATAATCAACACAATCAACCTACTGAATCTGGTTTTAATCAAGGCTGGAACAAAAGTAAGAAGAAACAATGCAATCACAACTGGAAGTCAGGAAATGATACATCTAACCGAAAATGTCTATAACAGTTCGAGTTCAGTCACTCCGAAACTCCTAGGTGTACCTCCTCAACACAGTTCGCATAGACATTTCCATAACGAACTCTAGTTCATCTTTGTTTTGGTTCAATATCTCAATAATAGTAGCAATAGGAATATATCAAATTGTAATAAAATTGCAGTAGCTGACATCAATAATTGGCATAGAATACGGGGCATCCAGATGCAAAAGTTGTTCATTCTTTATAGTCAAAATTTAATAAAAGAATTATTATAAGCAATAAACCTTCCTTTTGTGTTGCTTGTCAATTAGAAAGGAGTTCGAAATTGCCTTTTCCTAACCCAAAAACACTATGAACTGAACCTTTTCAGCTGATGCACTAGGATGTGAGGGACCGGCACAACACACATCTCATAATGGTTTCAGACATTATGTGCTAAGTACAAAAGTAATTATGGTCCACTAGAATGTCACGTTAGCCATGAAAAAGGGTCGGTCTCATCACGTGTCCACATGTCAAGGAACGAATATTTATGTATTCGTCGTCAAGGCTCCCTTAAGCAAAGAAATATGTAGAACACTAACATTTGGCAAGGAATTTAATTGGATGCCTTGGACATGAACGAAACACATAGTGCGAATTTTGACAAAATCAACTTGAATGTTAGTATTTCATACCTTCACGTCTAAATAGGTTGATACTAGACAAGTGTCACAAAAGCACCAACATCAATAAACTTTGAAAACGAAAATATAATCATGTTTTCCACAAATGGTGAAAAATGTTAAATCATAAAAATAACAAAAGTGTCATCAATAATCTATAAACAGGCCATTGTACAATTGAAAAGGAAACTTTTGGAAAGATAATTGATCTCTAAAAAAATTTCCCTTTCTTCTTTGATATCAAGAACTGGGTTAAGTTATCCAAAAATTCCGTAAGGAAAATTCTCTTGAGCAATTGAGAGAGAAATTATAGTTGGCTTAAAAACAACAACCCATTTTTAGAAAAATAAAATCCATCTTCAATAATCTCAAATTGCACAATCATCTCCTTCAATGTTGTTAGAATAGGAGATATTCTTCTTCGTATTGCTCTAAGATTATTGATAAGTGTATTTTGTATACTTATTTGAGCCTTTAAATCGGAGTATTTATTGATTATTTTGATGAATTATGACTTAATTATATATGTATTGTGTTTATTAGGTACAAATCGACATAAATGGTGGAATTGAAGAAAATGCTGAAATAGGATAAATTGTAAGGGTTTCAAAGTTCAAGGACTAAAGTACAAATATTTAAAAGTTTTTCGGACCTCAAGATGAAGGTTCAAGATGTGCTAGGGGTCAATTGGATGAGAAAAGAAATCAAATGAGTAAGATATAGTTAAAGTACTATCACACATCAATTTTCAACTGAAAAAGTTATGTTCAAAATTTTCAGCCTCAAATTAAGACTCATTTTTGGAATAGCAAACATTCGAATCGAAAAAATGATATTCCTATAAGAATTATATCCTTTGAGTTAGCTTTTCAGCGCATTTTGGATCGCCTCATTTGGATATCAGAAGAGAACATTATGATAAATTATTGAAAACTGTTTGGGGCATAACTAGGCGCACGCCTGACCACCTTCTGCAGGTTTCTGAACCCAATTGTTCTTCAAGGCGTGCACCTCACCTCTAACTAGGCATGTGCCTTGAACAAATCCGGGAAAAAAATATTTGTTTCCTTTTTTCATTCGGTAAGTCTTGAGATGATATTTTTGACATCTTTTATAAACCAAAGGAGGTCCAGAAAGAACCGAATTTTTATCATTGAAGAAGTCTAGAAATAGGCAAACAAAGTTCAACAACAATAATTGAAGATTCAAGATTCAGACTGAATTCAATTGTTGAAGAAATTGAATTTTCAAGATTTTCTTCTAGTTATTTCAAACAGGTGATGTCTTTTCAATATCTTTTGTTGAATATCATAGTGCCAAACTAAAATTTTTTTATATTTGATGAATGAAGAAACCTATTGATTGATATTTTTAATTCAAAGATTAAGTATTTTAGCAAATTCTTATGTTCTTAATCACTTATGCATATTTATTTCGTTGTTTGATTCTTGATCGAAATTTAGACAATTATTTGCTTATTGTAATATTGAAAGACTCACAATAAGTTACAACATTACATATTTGACAAATGGGCAATAGATGTTAGGAATAATAATTATAATGTGCACAATCATGTGTGATAATCATGTGATTGAATGCTTTTTTTTTTTGCATATGAATTCGGATTGGGAATAGAGTTGGGTCGTGCTAATGATATTTTTAATATATCTTAGAAAAGAATATTAAATATTAATGGATTATCGATTGTTACAAACACTTGAATACCACTAATTTACTTAAGTCGAGATTTGGAAATATAAATAATAGATGAATTCTGAAATCCAATACGCTTATCTCATTATTTGATAAAACCAATCTTTTACATTATTCATAGATTAATTTTAGGATAATTACAAATATTACATCTCTTTAATTTACCAACATTGAATTTGATAGAAATTGGTAAACTATGGTTAACAATTATTTCTCGTGGGACGATAACTCAACTCATCAATTCTATTACTTATCAACGATCCCATATGATTACTAGTTTGTAAGAAATATAATATGAGGCTTTCCTATTTATATTGGTTTAGCAGTCTCAAAGAACCCTTAGAATAAATTTCCAAGTCTAACAAGGAAAGTTGGAATCGGGGGTGGAGCTTATAGTTGTTTTGTGAATATCTAAGATGTCATGCAAGATTTGCTCCTCTATCTTGCAACCCCGGTCCTCAAAGTCTTGGATATTCTTAATTCAATCCTTTACTTTTGAGTCCGTCCATTTATATCCTCAAACTCTTGATCATGTCCAAACTGGTCCTTAAACTTCTGAACTATTCCACTTTGGTCCTCCAACTTCAAGGTTTCTTCAGTTTTGATCCTTTAAATTTCTGAAGTGTCCGAGCAAGTGTTAAATTTGGTTCCCAAAACTCGTGAAATTGTTCAATTGAACTTCCGAGGCTTCCAATCAAGTTCTCTAAATTCCTGGCAATCATGCAATTCCATCCCTTTTTTTCCAGATTAAGATCCATAATCTTTTTCTTTTGTTGATTTAACTCCAAATTAGGTTTACTTAATAATCAAAATATACACTAATATGATCACAAATATGCTCAAACAATCATTATTGATCAAATTTAAGAGCCTAGGTAACCATGTCAAATACATTGTTCTTCTACCGTTTGTGACACTCAGGCCGTGTTGTCAGATTGAAATGGTAAAATTGTCAAAAAAAAATTTCTTGACTTCAAAACATTCCTAACGGTGACTTCAATTAAAAATCCAAATAGGTAAAACTATGCAGTGTTCATGAGAACTAGTGCCTTGCTTCAAACCATCTAGGTCCTAATGTGAGTATCTTGGGGCTTAAATGTACAAACAAATGTATTTATTTTTTTAGATAGGAACATGAGTGAAACACTTTTAAAAGTTTGGGAACATGAGTAATGGTGGAATTTATTCTCAAACTTTTGCTTAAAGGATTTTGCTTTTTAAATGATTGTGTTTGAGTGAACTTTACACGAAGCAAATTGTACGTTTGGGAGTAGATAGACAATTTCTATTCAAAATAAAGGACTTAAATATTGGATCTCAATTTAAATAATTTATTACTCTACTTATTTTAGAGTATTTAAAGTTAGGTTGCGGATAAGAATATATCAATATTTTATTACTTATTTTCTTAAAGCCACTCCCCCTTTTCAAAGTAGAAATCTTCTTTACTTCTTTCTTGACTATAATCCCAAGTCTATTTAGCTAGCCTCTCGGCATTGTATCTATGCTTTTCTAGGTCAAGTCTGGATGGCTAATCATCCATTATGGATACGTGTTTGAAAAAAAAATTGAGGCATTAGTTTTCAAGTTGATTTCGCGTTTGACTAAGATCACATACTTTTATTTTGTCTCATTTTAAAAACACTTTAAGATACAATTTTTTCTAAATTTATATCAAGATTCTCAACATTGGATGTGGTGCAACACGTGTGGTGCAACACGTGTTAACACAGGTTAATTCCTAAATGGACACCGAATTTTTCTTAAAGTTTCTACGGGATCATTGAACTTAAAAACTCATCGTTAGTCACTTAACTTTAAAAATTGGTATCACATCCATCACTGCATAAATGATGCTTGCAAAATTGGAAGAATTTGATGATGTTAAACATGAGTCTACAATTATGTGATCGTTTTTATCCACAAATCATCGAATTCATGTTTGAGTTTTTTTTTTTTTAATGGCGTTGAATGCGTGGTTTGATCCAAATGTTGAGCTTTTCGAAATCTAAATTTCACAAACTTTACAAGTTTGATTATCACAGTTTCTAACTAATAGCATGATTTATGTAAAAGTCTAATTTATAATTTCCAAATGCATGCCACGTAAATCATAACGTTAGCATGTCATGAAATACTTCCAATTTTACAAGCTTCGTTTGTGTAGTGATGAATGCGGTACCAATTTTTTAAGTTAAGTAATTAACGGAGACAATTTTTAAGTTCAGTGACCCATGGGAACTTTAAGAAAAGTTTAGTGATCATTTAAGGAACTAAACTGATATTTAACACATACCTTCTTCCCGAAAAGAGCGACCTCAAGTTTAAATTTTGAATGAGATAGAGGAAGCTGCTCAATAGTTTCAATAGTTTATCACCGTCGAATAATTGATTGATCATATGTTGCATGTTGACATTGGTGTAAACTGGAGCCTAAGACGATATTTTCATAGTTTAATTTACTTAAATTGAATGTTCAGTGGATTGAGCAAACGATTTGATATCATGTATTTTTCCTCAATGATTGGTGACAAAGATAGTGCTTCCATTGAAAAAGAAAAAGAACAAAAAAATACATTATATTCAAATCCATATTATTCGTGCAAATCCCATCTCCAAAAGTTGTCTCAAAATGCATCCCTCCCGGCTCGAGAAGTTTGGTGACATTGTTCATGCCACCACTCCATTTCCAAAAGTTGTCTCAAGAGTCAAAATGCATCCCCCTGGCCCCCACCAACTCCCAATTAATACAAATTGTACAGTCAAGAAAGGATGTGTTTGGCACGATAAATAAATAGCTAATTCTTCAACTTTTTGTACGATTTTCTTCTCCTGTGTATTAATGGAATTTATAGTAATAGCAGCAAATTATAAATTTTCTAGACAAATTTCAAGTGGATCATATCTACATTTTGTTGGCAAATAATGATATCACCGCGAATTGATTTGGTAGAATAATGTCATGCAAAAATAAACGATATAAAATGTTAATGGTCGAGACAAGAGTTTACTCTTTCTCCTTAAAATAATAATGCACCGCGCTGGTACTAACGGTATTCCAACGCTCGTCTCCCAAAATACAACAATCTCGACTTGTAATACTATCGCTCCAAATTACAAGACTCGGCGAACTTACTTACGTCTTTTATCCCTCTAAAAATTGGAGGATTAAAATGTACGAAAATTATTTTCGAGACTGAATTGCAAAATATGAATAATGCAGGGACGAATGAATAATTCTGGAAGAATAATAAAACCAGAATTGATTTTAGAGTAAATGAAAATCGGGATATGAGAACATATTTATAGAAGTTAAAAGATTGTGTCCAAAAGACACAACAATTGAAAAGTTGTGTCTTCAACATACACGAACTATTTGGACATGTAGTTTTAACTGTCAACCGTTAACCGCCATTCTAGAAGAATCCTCGTGTCAAACACAGAAAAATTGAGGAAAAAATAATTTAAATATATTATTATTTTAAATAATAATAAAATAATATAAACCAAATATTATTTTACCAAAAAATATATATCAACTTGGCACAAATCCAATTCAAGCCTAAGCCCACGACCCATGCCTCTGCCTTGCTGTGCCGTGCCATGCCGTGCCAAGCCAACCGGTCGTAAGAATGGCGACGCGTGCATGAGCTTTAGCCCAACCTACTAGCATATAGGTTCTCTCCCCTTCAAAAACTATTGGTATCCCTTGGAGCCCAAATCCAAGTCTCACACTTAAGCAATATAAAGTGATTTATACTCGTACAGCTTTTCTATGTGAGATTTGCATTTTTCCAATTTCTCACCAATTTTTTATTGCAATTTATTTCAACTTCAAGTGGTCATCTTTCGGCCTTAATTTTGCATTCACACTAATTGGTTTTGAGAAAATAAATATAATACATTAATCTACTCATTGAGTATAATACACTTGGCCAAAAAAATATTTTGTCTAACTAATAGAACTCACTAAAATAATTGGTCAAAAGTTGGTCAAACCAACTAATAAAAAATCAATTTTTTCCTACAATCCCCCACATGAATGAAAATTAATGCAATAAACTATGCAGACCTTATAGAGAGATCAGACGAAATGTTATCGCATCGGATAGGTACCTTATGGTTTTGAACCTTCGATAGTATAATACTATCGGATTTACTAGCTAATCAGTAAACGCGGTGTCTTGAACTGTCGCCTTTTGTGTAAACCAATACAATAGTATCAAAACAATAACCTCCCTAATATTTTCGAGTTCTCACTGTTGTGTTCATTTTGGCCATGAACAACTCTTGGATTTCATGATTGTTTTAGAGAATTCAAGCCTTTGAAACATTCTCATAGAAGCGGCAACACTTCACACTTATATAGGTGATCTCCTATTAAGAGTACATGTCATATCCCACTTAGATAGATCAAGCTATAGGAATCATTAAAAGTATAACTTAACCTAAATTTTTCTACAGATAGCACTTTCTTATCGTAGGAATTGGTAGGAGTTAACTTTGAAGTGTTTTTTTGAATCTTCATAACTTAGTTGTCCCATTGAACTAAGATTTTGGGATCTCCTGTCAAGAAAGTTGGGTTACCATTACAAAGATTCTTGCGTAGTAATCTTTAAGTTCATTCCCCTTGATAAGCAGTATACTTGATCTTTTGGTAAGCCGTTGGTAAGTGGATCGAGGAGATTTTCTCTAAACTTTACATAATCTGTGGAAATAACACCATTTGAGATCAACTACTTTGTGCTCTACCGATAGCCGACTGAATATCACAATTTATACTACTTGCAAGCACAGGTTTAGGCCAACATGGAATATCCTCAAAAAAAATTCGAAGTCATTCTGCTTCCTCTCCAGCTTTATCTAAACTTATGAACTCAAATTCTATCGTGGATCAAGCTATACATGTTTATTTAGAGGATTTCCAAGATATGGCCGCACTACTAATGGTAAAAACATACCCACTAGTGGATTTTGAGTCTTTTGTATCTGATATCATATTACATCACTGTATCCTTCTGATATAGATGGATATCTAGTATAATATAATCCAATATTTGAGGTGTATCATAGATATCTAAGAACCCTTACTAGTGTCTTTCAATGGTAATTATTTGGGTTACTTGTATATCTACTAAGTTTGTTCACTGCATATGCAATATCCTGACGAGTACAGTTTGTAATATACATTAAACTATCTATTATCTGGGAGTACTCTAAGTGAGATACGAGATCGCCTTTATGTTTGGCCAAATGTATACTTAAGTCTACCGGTGTTATAATTGGACTTTCATCATATGTATGAAACTTCTTAAGTACAGTCTCAATATAGTGAGATTGAAATAAGATAAGTCTCTCAGATGATGTTTTAAGGATTTTAATTCCTAATATTACATATGTAATACTCATATCTTTCATGTCAAAATGTTTTGTCAACGTTTTCTTGGTATTTGTTATGATATCATAATTTCTACACATAATTAGCAAGTCATCAACATTCAGGCATACGATTACATATGCAATATGTGTGGTTTTAATATAAATACATTTAACACACTCTTTAATCTTAAAATCATTTGACAACATAGTTTTGTCAAATTTGCATGCCATTGTT
>CAIGRP010081330.1:0-23435 GCA_903798385.1 Fraxinus cuspidata | reverse complement strand
CGGTAATTCCAATGGTAAGATGCAAATACGGTAAGTGGGCAAAAATCGGTAAGATGTAAATATGGTAAGTGTGCAAAAACCGGTAAGATGCAAATACGGTAAGTGTGGAAAAAACCGGTAAGATGCAAATACGGTAAGTAGTGTAAAAACCGATAAACAGTGTAAAAAACAATAAGATGCCAATTTTTTTGGAAATTAGTTTTTATATCAAAATATTCATTTTTCAAAGATCATTTTTATATCAAAAACTTTTATGCAAGTGATGAATTATTAAAAATAATTTGAGCTTTATGCGCTTTCTAAAAAATCGATGAGTTAACACATATGCATATAAATTGAAGTTTCGATAAATTAATCTTTAAAGTCCTTGTACTCTTAGAGTTTCTTTTGAATGCTTGTTCTTCAACGGATAACGATTTGAGCTTTTAAATGTTTAAGAATATTAATACATGTAAAACTCAAGAAACAAAGATTGTTAGAAGTATAAGTATCTTGTTTGTTATAATTAAAACAAATGGAGCTATATTAAATCATAGATCAACAATAACAATTTTTTATGACTTGTAGGTAGCTAGTTTGCTCAGGTATTAGTAACATCAATGCCAAGCCCCTTCTTCCTAATATTTCTTCTCTACCCTCCCTCTTTTATACTCTAGGGTAGGTAGCATAGCTCAAATATCAGTGATTTATTTTCTCCAATGTAGACCGCCTCTTCCTACATATTTACCTCTTTCTTCCTGGACTAGTACAATGAATTTTATTGAACTGTTGAACCAGTAGTTAGGATCAGATCCCTAGCGTATGATCAATACCTAGATTTCACCTATCGGCCTAAAATGCTCCATACACAAATATTCAATGTGTAGGAATCAAAACCTATCTAAATTGATCCCAATAACACTCAACCACCCCCAAACCATTATTTCAATTAGTTAGGTGGTTGTTTTTTAATTTGTGATCATGGTTTTAGCCATCTACGTCCAAAGTTTTATCAACCCATTCTATCATTGTAATCAACCGAAATAATAATCACTATTGCGACTGCGGTCAAGATGATAATATCTAATATCGATACCATAGTAATAAAGTAAACACGAATAACTTCACATAACTAGAATTTATGAATAAAAATAGTTCTAAATTATTATTATTATTAGCCGATAAGGCTATGCAATATAGAAAAATACACATGCAGCACATATATACATTTGAAATTTTTTTAACTTTTCATTTTTTAAATTTTTATGAAATTTTCAATTTTGCCTTTTTTATTTTTTTAAACATCCAAAGTAAATAAGAAGTTGACTCATAAAGTTTGCAATTAAAGTTGTATTGTGCTCAATGTACTCACAAATAAGATGGTTAAGATGATACCTCTTATCTAACACTTGGTCCTTCATCTTCCTAATCTCATTTTGCTTGTTCTGTGAAATATCTTCATCATACCTAAAAAGAGACGTGTAAATATAATGAACTATAAAATTATTAGTTGCACAAAGGGACGTATGATATCATGTGAGAGTTTAGGCAAATACAAACGTAATCTAAATGTAATAGCAACTAACTAATGCAAATAAAATAAGAAAAATGATATGGGATGGGTTCCTCCAATAAAGAGATTTGGAAGCCTTACTTAGTTTGCACTGGTTGACTTTGAATCATTTTTCATTTATCCTCCAAAATTAGACTTTGTTATTCTCATAACAATATGACTTGCCTACATCAACAAGCTCGAATTCAAAAATGAATACTTCCACTTTCTCATCGACCTTAATCATAAAATCAACTTTAGAGCTAGCACATTCGAGTAAGAGGAATGCATCATAGTTCTAACATAATTGAATAAATACCTTCATTTTGCTCCGTTAGGATCAACTCCTCATCTCCACATATTCATCTTCTTTAGTTGATATATTGAGTTGGTTGACTGGTCTATTAATCAAGCCATTGCACAAGAACGTCCACATGGGAAGTCTTCCTCTCTTGTTGTTAAGTCTGATCAAAATGATTACTATTATTCTTCCAAGATCAAGTCATGCTCTGTAACGACCTGTTGAAAAAATAATTTCCCGGACAAGTCATCCTCATTAATTGTCAATTTCGGGGAAAATAATCTCATAGGGAAGTGATGTAGAATCGATGGCTGGATGTATTGAATGAGAATTTGACCGAAATGGTAAAAGGCAATAGTATAAGTGTGGCAGTTGAGCTCTGATTTGGGCTCATAATACAATTTTGGAGAGAGGACGACGAGACGAGTATACTGTAATATATAATGGATTTTGGCCATCCGAGTTCATTTAGGACTCAAAAACTTCTTTTAATGTTTTAGTGCTATTTATGTCATTTACTTTATTTTGAGTTCTTTGCTGATTTAGTTTATATAAACTAGATTTTCATGTAAACCCTCATAAATAAATGATTAATTCATCGTTTTAGATCATCTTCCATTAATAAAATTTCGTGAGTTTATTTTTTATTTTTAGTTTGTTGGTTTTCGCTTGAATTTCTTGTTTCGCGCTGCCTCAAGTGGTATTAGAGCCGATTTTTCCATCTCTATATTTTTTATTCACTACCATGGGAGACGTATGAATTACTAAGGAGATTTGGATGCTCAAAATCAACAGAGTGGTGATTTTACTACTCAGATCGAAGAGATTTGTCAATTGTTCCTACGGGGTGTTGGAAACAATGGGCATAATGAATAATAGGAAACCAATAATGAAAGGATTGCCAAGCCTATAGTTTGGAGAGGAAATAATAGGAAGCTTGCAATAGACAAAAGCGAATTGGAGTCGGAGGAGGAATTCAAAACGCGATCGCGTAATCATCAAAATCGAAATACCTTTGATGATTATCGAATTAAAGCAAACATTTTCCAGTTCTTTGGAAATATGAAGATCGAGGACAAGATGATTAAGATGGTAGTATTCCATTTGAAATCGACAGCAGAAATATAGTGGGATCAATTACAGAATACTTGGAGGAGATTGGAAAAGAGTCGGATCCAGACTTAGAAAAAGATCCAGTGTATGATGGGTCGATTTTTACCTACAAATTACGAACATATTTTGTATCGTATGTACATAGGATGCACGTAGGGCAGTCGCACGGTATCGGACTATACCAATGAATTTATGCAATTGGCAGAGTGGAACAATTCGCACAGTATCAGACTATACTAGTGGTTTGAAGGTGGTAATTCATGATAGATTTGTGTTGCAGAATATTTAAACATTGCAGGAAGCCATTAACATGTCGACGAAGGCTGAGATGATGGAATCTGGTAAGAGGGCAAACACTAATAGAAGAGTTTTTCCACCTACAAACCATATCTTCCATTCTTTTGGACAAATGGCAGGTCCCACTACAAACCCTAGCCAACTCTACACATGAGCAATGTTGACAACAATGGTCAGTTTGGAAATAGAGATCAAACCTGAGGTGCACCGTAGAATGAAAATCCATATCGTTATAGGTGCTACAAACCTAGACATCGTTTCAATAACTACTAGGAAAGAAAGCATGTCAATTTAGTGGAATCAGAGACAGTAGACGAGGAAGAAGATACTGAGTGGAAGATGAGTACACATGAGTTGAGTTTCTTGTGGATGAAGGTATGGAAAGGCTCATTTTGGTATTACAGCGGATCGTTTTGTCGCCTAAGGAGGAGGAGCAGCGCCACTGCATAGTTTGTTCGCTTTTTTTTTCTATCAAAAATAAGGTGTGTAAAGTTATTGTGGAGAATGAAAGTTGTGAGAACGTTCGGGTTATTGAGACTTCCAAAGTACCTGTTCCATTGGTAAGCATTATAAGGATGACATTGTATGTGATGTCATAGACATTGATGCTTGTCATATTCTGTTGGGTCATCCATGGCAGTTTGATGTGGATTCAACTCTTAATGGGCGTGAAAATTTAGTACTGTTTACATGGGGCTGTCAAAAGATCGCTATAGTTCATCTCAGGCAGAAAGAAAATGTCCTCCCAACAACGAACTGAGAGTTCTTGACCCTTACAAGTAATGAAAATAACATTAAAAATTCTGTAAGCCAGACTGATTGCTTTTATACAGCTGTGGTTAAGGGGCTTTTTACAATAAATAAAAAAGATTGGGGTGTTCCGTTTGAAGTGTAGGAAATATTAGCATAATTTGAAGATTTATACTTGCCGGTGTCAAAGGGCCAAGTGCAGAATACTGGGTTGTACATGCCAGTTCCTGTCCCCCAGTGCATATAGCAAGATCTTGCTATGGATTTCATTCTAGGATTACCTTGTACTCAATGGGGTGCAGATTCTATTTTTGTAATGGTTGATAGATTCTCTAAGATGGCTTACTTTATAGCTTGTCAAAAGACCTTAAATGCATCAAATATTGCCAAACTATTTTTCAGAGAGGTTGTCCGATTGCACAGAGTTTTCAAGTCTATCACATCAGATTGGGATACAAAGTTTTTGGGACACTTTTGGATTATATTGTGGAAGTTGTTTAGGACGAGTTTGATTCAAAGTAGCACTGCCCATTCCCAGACTGATGGACTGACCAAAGTCACTAATTGTACCATTGGAAATATGGTTCGAAGTGTTTGTGGAGATAAGCCCAAATAGTGGGACCTTTCTCTACTTCAGGTCGAGTTTCCATACAACAGATTAGTCCATAGTACTATAGACAAGTCCTCATTTTCTATTGTATATATAGAGGTTCGTTTCCATGTTGTGGATTTGGTGAAGTTGCCCAAGGGCAATAGTAAGAGTTTTATTGTTGAACATCTGGCAAAAAAGGGGCTAGTAGTCTGTGATGAAGTAAAGCAGAAGTTGGAGAGGCTAATGCAAAGTATAAGGTAGCAGTAGATTCAAATCGATGGGATAAACATTTTCAAGAATGAGACTCAGTGATGGTGTTTCTAAAAAATGATAGATTTCCCGTTGGTACTTACAACATGCTGAAGTCGAAAAAGTATGGGCCTGATTAACAACAATGCCTACATTATTGATTAACCAGCTTCTATGGGTATCTCTAGTACATTCAACATAGCAAATATATACAAGTTCCATGAAGATGATGAACCTGTCTATCCAGATTATAACTTGAGGTCAAATTTTTTGGAGGTGGAAGGGACTGATGTAGAACATATGGCTGAATAGGTTGTAAGTGCATCAAATCTCTCCATATTAGCTCATTGCATGGTGAAACAATATCTTACAAACATGTTGTCTACACCATTTTCTCTAGGTGCTTCATATTCCACCATATTAGCTAGTTGCATAGCAAAAAAAATCCCCCACAAGCATGTCTCTTTCATCAATGTCAGGATCTCGCATCTCATATTGTTTTTAATCCCCTTGCTTTTACTCATTCCCAGACCGAAAATAAAACTAAGATAAACAAATAGATTAGTCGAAAAAAATAAAAAAATTCAAGAAATAATGTAAATCAATATTGAATAAAAAATAGTTTCCAACAGTAGTGCCAAAAACTTGTTATTATGATAATTGTAATAAATGATATCAATTAACAAGTAGTAAAGTGTACAATATCGTTCGAACAACGACTATCTATTTAATTATTAATCTAATTATTTCTAACTCCTATTTGAAAAGTAAACATCTATGGCAATGTTTTGACTAAAACTAATGCTAAATAAGGAAAATAAAAGTAATTTAATGATCAAATACGATGGTTAAAGTGCACAATTTCACCATAGTTATCACCATAAATCTCATATCTCAAGTTTAAATCCTAAAGTTGTACTTGGTCGAATTTACTAATTAAATCAATTTATTCTTTAGTTCAAATCAATTTAATCTAGTCAACTTACGATATTTCTATGTGAATCCGAATGAGCATCACTTAAACACATTAAATCACTTAGGAATTCAATTTAAGACATCAACAATAATAAAAGTGTACATCTACATTTAATCCATTTGCCAAATTTTGCCACGTGGTCTAAATTTATAACTCACCTTTTGGTTTGTTACATTCTACAGATCATGAATTAGTGATCAGGTAATTCAAGTATTGAAAAAGAAGTAAATTTAATACATAAAATAATTAACTCAACAAATCTTGGTTACATTGTTTCTCCCAACTGATGGTTTGGTTACACGTCATAATGAAAAAAAAAAAAACACAAAAGAATTTTGAAATACGTCATCGGCTTTAAAGAAAAAAAGAGAAATGATGTATATTTTGCACCAAAAATCCACAATTTTCACATCAAGTTCTTGAAACCATAACTCTCTCTTCTCTATCATCTTATATGTTCTCCATTTGATCCATTTGATCCTCTATCGCATCAATTCCTTTGTCTAGTTTTATTTGATATTTTTATGGTGTGGAATTTCTCTCTATGATCTTATATTATGTGTATTGGAATCCCCTTCATTCAAACCAAAATATAGGCCTTTATATAAGGCATAAATCGACTTGAAAATCGTGTGCTCAAAATAACAAAAATACCACAAAAAATATAACCACTCGAAAAATATACATACAAGTTTACCACGGTCGGACAATGATTTACATACTGTGGCAGGATCCTAGCAACTAGCTTTTAATGTGACTGTGGACGAGGAAATAAAAGGAAATTGCCGGTTGACCCAGCCATATTTCCATAATGGCATTGGATGATTAAAAAACAATTAATAGCACAAAATGTTAAGTTAAATACCAAAATCCAAAAATACCCACATTTTCAACCAAGTGTTTAAGTGGAAAGGAAAAAAGAAATTTCAAAATTACTCACACAGTCCTACAATCGAGATCCAGTCGAAAAGCCATCATCACAATCAACCCAACGTCGATCACTACACAACCCGGCCATTATCTTCAACAGGTTAATTTTTATTGAATTATGAGATAGATTTTTCATTATTATATTTCAAAAATCCGTGGACTAAATTGTTGTTATAATGTTTATTTTTCATTATTTAGGTAGATTATTGGATGCAATAGTGATTTGTGTGTTTATTTTGAGGTTTGGGCACCTTGTTCTCGTTGAAAATGGTAATTTCTCGTCATTTAGGGCGAGAAAATAGTCGGCCTAGTCGACTGTTAATTTTTTTTTTGTCTCACTTATTTTTTCTACATTTTCTTTTTCAATTTAAAATTATTTTTAATTCTTTTCCTTTTGTTTAATTTTTTTAATAATTTTTTTGGAAATAGTTTTAAAATTTCTTAATTATTTTGTTCATTTTATAAATAATTTTTTTATTTAAATTTTTTTCATAATTCCTTTTATTTAATTTGTTTTATTTTTATTATAATATTTTTGGAAATAATTTTAAAATTTCTTAATTTTTTCTTCATATTATAAATAATATTTTTAATTTAAAATTCTTTTTAATTCTTATTTTTCATTTTTTATTATTTTTTTATTATTTTTTATTTTGTTTGTAATTCGGTTCGTTTATTTTTTTGAGATTATACTTTATTCCATTATTTTTTGTTGAAAGTTTTAATATTTAAATTTTTGCAGGATGTAGTACCATTTAGATGTGGAGTTAAGACATATGGTGAGAAAATCTACTTGAAACAGTAGTTTTGATAGTTTCACTATTGTATTGAATTTGTTGGATGATTAACACACAAATATTCTAGGACAGTCTTTCATGTGGCCCTCTATATTAATTGAGAGAAATGAAGTACTCTGAGCAGATCATTAATGCATTACTATGTCGGCTACTAAGGACAATCGACGGCGATACCCTTCACTTCGCCTCAGGGGTAAGATCGTTACTTTTTTCATGTTTGAATTTACTTTATGACTGGACTGAATATTTCGATCGACGAGGCAGCTATTGGCGGTATTCAAAGAAGCAATAGGCTGCACAAGATGTATTTTCAAGGACATGGGATGATGCTTCTACCGCATTTGATTGGCGAAATCAGGAAGTGCGACCAGATGATGGACATATTGAATTGAGGACTGATCTACATCCTTGAGAGCATGCTGATATGTCATCACAAAAAGAATGCGATTGACCTTTTCCATTTAGAAGTTGTTGACAATATCAATTCCTTCAACAACTATCCGTGGGGTCAAAAATGCTTTGAGGACACTATAAACGACTTAACCAGATCATACTCGAAGCCCAAGGGTCCATGCCTAAGTACGATACTTATGGATTGTCCATGACAGTACATGTAAATGTTTAATATAATCAATCTTAACATATCTTTTTACTAAATTAATATATAATAATTGTATGTATTGCAGATCCGGGCATATGAGACTTTCCCTTTCTTGGGTACCTAGTTTGCAAGACGAGGGAAGACTCGTTGCCCTTGGATGCATCATTGGCGAGCATCCCGAGTAGACGGATGTCCATCTGGCAAAACATTTATCAGCCCTCATCGACGACCCTCAGGTGAGTATTATACATTTGCGATTTATACTGTGTGTCGTTTCAAAATTTCATCACATGATCATTAACTAGTTGAAATGTCAATATATCAGTTTGAAGTCCTAATTGAGATGATGCCATCGACGGAAGATGAGGCTCGATATTTGTGCATGAATTACCCGTTCCGCATACTCAACACAACCAGATGTTCAATTCCATCATGGATCGAGATTGGGTGTGTAAATTGAATATAATTTATTGACGGTCATTTTTTATAAGTTAGCATATTTTAATTAAGTTAATAATTTTTAATGTTGTTATTTGTGTAAGAGCACGATCCAGTTGATCGGGGATTACCTCATCCGATGAGATTTCCTTCTCTTCTATCCAGGCACCTCCCACGTGTATCTCCTACACACGACCAGAGTTATTATTTCGATAATTTGTAAGTCCGCCTTATGGATTTATGGTGGATGAGGTAGGCATGTTACGACAAGAGATAAGAGATGAGGTAGGGACGATGCAACGAGAGTTGAGAGGCGAGGTATCAGATTTATGTCCTGATGTTGCAGTGCTACAAAGCCATGTATAAGACCTTCAGAATGAGGTCACAACGCTCTGAAGCGATATAGCAGATAGACAAGAAGGTGATAGATAGGGTGACAGAGAGAGTAATGGAGAGGGTGACGGAGATCGGGGTTACACGCCTTTGTAGACAGATGATGGTGCATTAGAATTATTTTTGTTAACTATGGAGAGAGAGGAGATGGCCCTGATGGGGACTGGGAAGAAAGGTAGAGGAAGAGGAGATGAAAAAATGGGGCGGATATCATGGGGCGAAGGGGTGGCCCCGAGATGGAGATGGTAGCAATGCCTGATGTGGAGAAAGTGGCGGTCTCTAGGGCGGATGACATGCTTGGGATAGAGAGAGTGGCCCTAATGACGGAGGAGATGGCGAGCCCCGGGATGAGAGGGGAAGTGGTCCCCAGGGCGGAGATGGTGGCAGATAAGGAGAGGACGCGCATCATCACAGATTGTAAGAAACGTATTGTTGACATGTCGAAGTAGGTGGTCGGTAAGAGGCCGAGATTGCCATCACAGTACATTGTTTTTCTCTTCACGGCCGAGGCAAAGATGAGGACATTCGTCGACGAGACGTACCCTAATCTTTTTCAGGAGGCGGATCATGCCAAGTGGAAAGCGTTCGAGATAAAGTGGAGAAAAATTATGCTCGGGTAAGTAATTTATGATTTTAGTGAAGTATGTTACGCTAACTCATATATGCTTCTTTTAACAGTTTTTTTTTTCATAGCTAGCCACACAATAGCTTAAAGGACAAACCCAAATACCTATAAGTGATTTCATGACATTACAACTTTTGGAGATTGGCTCGCCAACTATGTAAGTATAATATTGCAATTGTTATTTAATATGTATACATAATTTTTTGTTTATTAAATGAAATTACAATCTCTATTTTTTTATTGGTGTTTCCTAATGTAGCACATCGACCTTGCTACGAACTTGTGCGATCATTCTACATTCCTAGCCGACTCATATTGAGCACTGAATTCCTACGTATCGTTACCAATGAGTATATCAGTCGCTTCAACTTATGGGTAATGAGTACATGGTGCCCGAATATATGTTCGAGTAGATCATAAGGATGTGGCTGAGTGTCAAGGAAAGTTATGGGAGGGTTGTACATATATGTACATTCAAGTAATCGCAAATCATCACTGCTTTGATGTAGAGATCGTCTTTACTGATTCCACTATATATGTGTAGGACTCCAATCATTCCTGTCAAACACGGAGCAACTCGAGTTTCACTTGGAGCCGATGGCTGCAAATCCTTTATACATAGCCATCACGACTGTATGCTCATATGGAAAAGTCTTCAATTGAAATCAACTACAAGTGCATGTGTTATGAGCTAAGTCCACCATGTATGCCATATTACGTGCACATTTTATGGAGAAGCGCGACTCATCAAGTGGTTCCACATTAAACTTTCTCGCAACCTGTGCAACCTTGAAGAGTTTATCCTCCTAATCCAAGGCTAGCAAGCTCGTGCAACTCTGTGATTCCACACATCGGTCGTGAAACTACTACTGCAGCTTATTATGAATGTTCTTAGTAATTGCGATAACTATCGATTCTTCTTGAATAATGCATTGAAAGACTCTACATCGTTCAACGTCATCATGTTGTATCGACGTCTTGGAAAATGTGATCACACCTAACGTTCAATGCACATTTTTGTTAGATACTCTCATGCCGAGAATGATTTACTTCAGATTTTCACTATGAACTCATTACACTCTTCAATACTATAAGCTTTGGCCGCTCTCTTGAACAATGAAACGATGCCTTTGCCTCGATACTTAGTCTTCAAATTTCATTGTAGATGGTACGTGCAATACCTATGAAGTGTCTCGGGAAAACTTCAACGATAATATTTATTATATACAGTTCCCGATCAGTAACAAAAACAAGGTCCTCGACTTCTCCGATTACTTCCCTCAACTTTGTGAAGAACCAACGTATCGTCATATCATTCTCGCTATCGAATATGCCGAATTCAAGAGAGTAAATTTGGATGTTGGCATCTTGACATGTAGCTCCCAATTACTTTCCTCAATTTTGTGAAGAACAAACTCATTTTCGCTATAGACTATACTGAATGTAAGAGGGTAAATTTGTATGTAGGCATCTTGACATGTAGCAATAATTAACTTACTTTTGTATCTGGCTTCAAAGTTATACCATCAACTAGAATTAGGGGTTTATCGCATTTCAAAATCCTCAAATGTATTGTCCAAGAGCCACGAAAAAAAACACAAAGAAATTCTCGCCATCCGTCTCAATAAAAATGCTTGTGCATCATCTGTTGACCAATAAACTTGGTCAGACTTGCCTGTGATCATTTCGACGAATTCCCACTTAGTAAGTATGTTCTCCTGTATACTTACAAACTACAAAAAACTCATTTGTGTCCATCTTTGTCGCTCATAAACTCCAATGGCAACTGTTGTTGTTGCAGACTATCGTCAATAATGACTTGTTTGATTTCTTCACTTTGAACACAAAGTTGTATTTCAGTGCAATTCGATGTGCGATTTCCTGCAAATCTTTCTTTGTTTCAAATAGTTACTTGACATACAAATAATCATCATCGGAAACCACACGCGAAGAATTAGAGACGGTCCACTTGATCAAGCCCATGCGCTCCCGTCCTACTCATGTCTCTAACGTGATAAAGCAATCAAATCCTCATTTGTAAATTCATTTTCATTCTCATTGTGAGCTACTGACTTAATTTTGTTGATGTTGGCATCTTGACATGTAGTAATAATTAACTTACTTTTGTATCTAGCTTCAGAGTTATACCATCAACTAGAATTAGGGGTTTATCGCATTTCAAAATCCTCAAATGTATTGTCCAAGAGCCACGAAAAAAAAACACAAAGAAATTCTCGCCATCCGTCTCAATAAAAATGCTTGTGCATCATCTGTCGACCAATAAACTTGGTCAGACTTGCCTGTGATCATTTCGACGAATTCCCACTTAGTAAGTATGTTCTCGTGTATATTTACAAACTACAAAAAACTCATTTGTGTCCATCTTTGTCGCTCATAAACTCCAATGGCAACTGTTGTCGTTGCAGACTATCGTCAATAATGACTTGTTTGATTTCTTCACTTTGAACACAAAGTTGTATTTCAGTGCAATTCGATGTGCAATTTCCTGCAAATCTTTCTTTGTTTCAAATAGTTACTTGACATACAAATAATCATCATCGGAAACCACACGCGAAGAATTAGAGACGGTCCACTTGATCAAGCCCATGCGCTTCCGTCCTACTCATGTCTCTAACGTGATAAAGCAATCAAATCCTCATTTGTAAATTCATTTTCATTCTCGTTGCGAGCTACTGACTTAATTTTGTGTGTAACAACGAGATCTCGATGAGGAACAACTAACTCGAGAATAACATCATCCTTACGAGCTATCTCCATTGTGTCCCTAAAATCTTTGGCATTATGATCCCTTCCATCAGAGTCTTAGTTTCACCTTCGGTGACATTCTTTCTCACCAAAGTCACGCAAAGAGGATTCATATGCATTTTGTTCAATTCAAATACATAATTCACTTCAGCATCAAAAGCAACATTCATAGGTGGAATCGGAATTGATGAATACTCGTTAAATTGAAATATTAGTTCCATATCGTAGTGAGATGGTCGAATTTCAGTTTGTTTTGTAAATCATGGTACATTTTTGTATATGATGTACTCAATGTTATCGAAATTGAAATACCACCACGTATATCACTTGTCCATTTCCATACCCATCGATCTTTTTCATCCAATTCGAAATTACCAAGTAATAAATTGGGATTACAACCATATATGTATAACAAAAAATAATTTTTAATTATAAGAAAAAATATTAGGAAAAATCGGGTCAACCACTGGACAATAGAATTTTTAAAAAAAATTGTTAACAGTTGGGAAACAGCTAGCTGTTTTGGCTATTAACAACCGACTGTTTGGTCTTTTAATAGCTGGTTGCTTAAGGCTGTTAAGATTGGCCGGAATCATTGTCATGAATATATATGCAGATGATTTTTTTTCTTACTTATGCTTAAAAAAATTATAGATCTGTTAAAAAAATTTATTTACATATTAATCTATATCGAAATAAATCTTATCGTTTAAAAACATATACTAATTTAAGGAAAATAAAATTAAACATACACAAATATACTTATCGATTCAAAGTGAAATATTTAAAAAAATCTTATCCAGCATTTAATCAATTTCAGAGATTTTGAGGTTGTAGTAGATGAAAAATGAGAGAGCTTTTATTTGTGTTAGAATAAACAAATAAGAAAATTTAGCTGGTTTTGAAATTTTAATGAGAACTGTTTAATTTTTACTTGTTAACTAAAAGTATAGTATTGTCTTTTAAATAAAACAATATTCTGTAATTGTATTGTTTACTTAAGGGCAATTTGTCTTTTATCATTCAAAAGGCCATTATGGAAATATATTGTTGAAAATTCAAAATGAAAATTAGAGAGTTTGACCAAACCAATTTTAAAAATACCTCGTGGGTGGACTAGAATTTGCAAATCCTGACCACTCCTACAACTTTCATCTTTTTTTTAAAAAAAAAAATTTTGGTCCCTGTTTCAAGTTTTAGGTATGGTTTTGGTCCTCTTGTCTACATTTGAATATTGATCCAGTAACTCTAGAAATATTTGGTCTGCAAACCACCATAATCATTCAAAATTAGTCCTCTTCAAGTTTCAAAAATGTGGAAATCCATCCCCAAACTTTTCATAAGTTTAATATCACATCTAAAACACTTGACTATCCTCCAATTACTCTCTTAATGCTTCTTATCAATCCAATGCAATCACGTTAGTCTTCAATTGCATCAAATAAACTCCAATTAAGTTCTCAATTCTCTTTCTTTTTTTCTTTTTTTTTTAATCCAAGTATCTGCAAGTCACGATTTTATCTACGATGGCAAGATTTCTACTAAATTAAGTAGAAATTTTCTCAATTTGCAAATATATATTAAATTATAAACACTGAACACATTTATCATGCAACTATTTAATAGTTAATATTTAATAACAAAAACCTTAATTGCAAGAAGTGAACCTAGCTATCATCTAGCCCACCTAATAAGCAAAATATTACCGAGTACTTTTATCAAACAACCATCACGTTTTGATTCCAATATAGGCAGGCCTTTTCTAAGACAGAAGACTTTCCCTCCTTAAAGATGAGTTATAGCGAGAGAATTTGGGAACCGAGGCTCTTTTTGAGAACTGAGTACAACGACTCAAGATTTTGAAATTCTGTGGCAATTAAGAGTTGTCTCGAGATCCTAGCTATTGCACATGGAATAACACAAATGTTTATGCAAGTAACCCTATTAAGGGAATGCATGCCACTAAAATTTGGTCCCTTAATTTTTGTGAAACGTGTAACGGAAGGTGACAATAATATTTAGGAACCCTAGTCTTAAGCTTCCACTTGGGAATGTAGAAATTTATTTAAATATTTGAACCATATTTTTGACTTGGGTGCTCTCTTTCTCTCTCTATAAATTGCAATTTATATTTTATGGGATTCTCCTCTTTGATGCTCAACATGCAAGAAGAAGAAATTAACATAAGAAGAATGACTGTGAATGCAAGAAGGACAAGCTTACTGCTGCTACTGATTTTGATTATTGGAAAGATTTCAAATGCTTATTCAGGTACATTCTTCTTATGGTCTTCGGTAGTATAATTTTTGTTCTTTATTCTCGATAGGCCGAAGCTCGATTACATATCCACATGCCTGCATTGTTATTTTTTTTTCCGCATAAATTTGCAGGTGGAAGAACTGCTGTTGAAAGATGCAATGCTGCTTCAAATAAAGAGGTACAGAATCATCTGTGGATCTCACTTTCTTGTTTCACTTAATGATTTATTTGCCGTGAAATGATATATCATTGATTAACCCCCTTCCTAAGTTTATGCTATATTTTGTTTTCGGTTAAGCTAACTTCTTTCAATTTGTAAATGTTTCTGTTTTTACCTGGACTATAAACATAATTTTTTTAATTTTTTTTTTTAAAAAAACTCATTACTTAGTTGTTTTGTCGAAAAAGTTATCCAGGGATTTTTCAAGGCAAATTAAGTCATGAAAAGCAAAGATTTTTGAAGTTTATATTTTGTTTATTTGTTAAAATTGATATAACTATTGTTTCTTGTGGGAAGGACATTTGCAAGGTGTATAATTATATGTAGATTACACTTTGACAGGCGGATTTCTCAAAACCTTCGGCTGCTGCTAGAGAAAACATGATGAGAGGAAGAAAAATGGCATTTGATAATTGGATGAAGATAGAGAAGAAGGTGATGAAATATGGTGTAAGTGAAGGAAGTTCGAAAATATCAAGTGCAGAAAAGGTGGCTATTAAAGATAAAATTGGTTCTGGATTTGTTTCCTTTAATGCAGATTACAAAGGGCCTAGGTACCACCCACCTAAGAATAATTGACCTTATAATTAATAAAAATAAATGCTTATTATTATATAATGTAGTTCTAATCTTAATTTAGTAAATTATCTTTTATGAAAGAACTTTTCGTTACTCCATGTCACTTATATATTCTTCTCAGTTAATCTTCTATTTGTAATTCTATGTTTTCAAATATATAATATTACACAACTGCGTGTGTTTGTAGATCTGTTGATCAAATGCTGGCGAAAATCTTTCGCCTGAAAAGGCCTTTCTGTCTCCTTGAAGTCACAGTCATCTTTATAATTGAAAAGGACCTAGAGTGAAGATTGAAAAGGTTGTTATTGGCAAGTTTTGAAGTATGTTCAAAACTGTTCAAATAACGCTTTCACAATGTTCCTGTAGTAAAGAACGTTGAACACGTCTATGAGTGTTATAAAGAACGTTCAAAAACCATTGCGCTTTTGCTTCTTTTATTGATCTTATTCATTGATCTAAGCTTAGGACGTTTTTATGAAACAAATAATTTCTTGCACGAACAGGTTATCATTCATCCTAGTCTGATAATAGAATTTTGTGTAGAGTATGTGCAGTACAAAATTTTGAAATATGCAAAACTCTTTAACTAGGGAAAAATTCACAGGCCTCGGACTGGGAAAAAAACCACTTGAAACTAGCCCTTTAACTAAGGTTGAAAACCATAGTAAAAGACAATGAAATCCGTGGTAGAAGTTTTTACCATGGATTTACCATGAATTTTTATATCTAGTAATAAAAGTCATGGTGAATACTTTATTCATAGCAGATGGTTGTCTTAAAAACTTTTTACCATGGTTTTACGAGGCATAAAATCATCGTAAATATATAGTTATATACACGTTGTCTACCAATTTACTATGAGAACTAAATTGTTGTAACTAGTTATTATTTGTGATAATAAACACCATCATCAACAATCGAACATATGACTGTATAATAACTTAACAGTAAATGCTGTCATAAATAGTTCATTGAAAGATTAACTAGCCCATATTTGGAACCATTTTTAAAATTCATTTTCTCAAATTCATTTCCAATCATAAGTTCCCAAAAAATAATTATTTTTTCACGAAATCTATTTAAAAAAAAAAAATCTCTAGAGGCCAGACACGACTTATTGTTTACTCGAACGATTCTTATAGTTTTAAACGCTATCCATTTATGACCACATTTCTGTGATATAAACTCTATATTTATGAGGAAATTTTATGCTCTCTTACATGTTCACAAATTATTTCTCAAACCCAGTTCATTTCTACTTGCAAAATACTATTCCAACAACAAATGTAAATTGTTGCACTTAGAAATATCTTCATATCTCAATGACCACCATTTTGCTAGTGCTTATTGTTGACCTCGAAATATGCACCTCCAACGTGGCCAACTGTTTGCAACTCCACATAGACACTCTCTTGCACACTAGGATGAAACCGTTGGTCACTGTGGCCTTCTTTGATGGTGGTAGAGACTGCCGCGAGCACACGATGGTCAAGTTAATCGACAATGATAGGATATGGTGTGGTGTGTTTTTAACATGAGCCACTAAGTGATGTGTATATGTAAATTGTAAACAATGAGAGGGAGAGAGGAGTGTATATATGTGTATGTGTTCAATTGCATTATCTTCAAATTTCTAAGTGTGTGAGTTTATACTTTATGTAGTTTTCGTTGTGGAGTACTCACCGTAGGATGAGGAAACATGTGGATTCATTTGGTGGCAAGGGCGTCCCATGTCTCTTCCAAGGTATCAATCCGTCAATCATAAGTTGATGGGCATTTAGTACAGCACTTAATGATCTCTGTAAAGTGGACTATGACTTGACCTTTAAGTGTCAGCTACAAAGATGCCACATTAATCAATCATAAGAAGATTTGTTAAAAAGATTTCTTTAGGAGATGTGAAACACGAGATGCTTCTCGTTAGTTAAACAATTTCATCATTTCGGGAATTTTTCTACGGTAGACGTAATACCTCATCCCCAACCTATGAAGGCGTCCTCCAAGACACACCGAATGACACATTATGTCACCTAGATATATCCCACCTCAGTCTGGTGGGTAGTGACATAAATGGTGATGTGAGCGTGGGTCTAATTCGATTTGCCACCTGACAACGCACATGTGGTGATGATCTAAAGCCTCATTAGAAGAGACGTAACAATTTAGGATATTCATGTAATACATGAACTTTCAATTTAGCATCGAAGTATAATCATTGTCGAGATGATGCGTTGGTGTGGTGTACCTGATGTTGCATTTGTAATGAGACTCCAAATCAATGCTACGTGTGCGCTGCCTGGTGGCAAATCGAATCAGACCCACGTTGAGGTCACCATTTACATCACCAAACACAGGCCGAAGTGGGATATACCAAGGTGATATGATGCCCCAACCGATGTGTCTTGGAGGACAGCACCCTAAGTCGGGGATGAGGTGTTACGTTTGCCTTAAAAAGATATCTGAAGTGATGAGTTTCTTAACTAAGAAGCATCTCCTATTTCACATCTCCCAAAGAGATCTTTTTTTTAAAAAGTCTTCTCATAATTGATTGATATAACATCTTTGTAGCAAACGCTTAAAGGTCAAGTCGCTAGTCCACATTGCAGAGAACACTAAATGTTGTATTAAATTCCCACCAACCTATGATTGACGGATCGGTACCTATGAGAAGACATGGGACGTACTTGCCACCAGATGAATCCACTTGTTTCCTCATCCTACGGTGAGTAATCCACATTCATCACTATATAAACTCAAAACACTTAGCCATTTGAAGGTAATGGCATCCAAAACATACACATATATACATTGCTATCTCCCTCTCGTTGTTTACATTTACATATACACATGTCTCAGTGGCTCACGTTACAAATGTACCACATCATATCTTATCACCATCGACTGACTAGACCGTTGGAATGCTCGCGACTGTCTCCACGATCATCGGAGAGGGTTATGGGTGACTAATGGTTGTATCCTAGTGTGCATGAGAGTATCTACATTGAGCTACAAACTTTTGACCACATTGGATGTATATTTTTCAATGTCAACACTTATATTTTCCTGGTTGTCCAATGATCAGCTAGATGAGACATAAACTATAAGATAAAACTATATATTGTCCTAAAATACAAGAATATTAACATACAATTTATTAATTCATTTAAACTTATAAAAAAAATAGAACTTTAACAAGTATCCAATTAGGATTAACAAGCAACTTGTGAATAAAAAAAGGACTTAAGGTCACTTAGTTCGGTGAAATCCCGCAAGTGTACGAGATATTTGCAAATAATAGCTAGGAGTATAAGTATCGTCCCAATCAAAATAGATTTTAAGTATCGAAACAGGAGAATTTTGATGTTTGTTGGTGATAATTAGTAAAGTTTATCCTAATTATTATCTAAATGCACGTGAATTCTATGTATAAGGAGAGTGTTGAAATTCCGACTCCATCTATTATTCTCATGTTTCAATTATTGATATATGTTCTCTAATGTAATTTGTGTATAATTGAAAATCAATAATTTTATTTTATTTAACTATCTCCACAAAGGTAAGATAAACAAGCACGACTCGAAATATCCATTTCCCAAATTCATATGTGAAGCAATGCATTCACTTGCACAATTACTTATTTGATTGCATAAGTCATAAACTATTATTCTTAATATTGTTGAGCCTTAAATTGATTATTACAATGTTCGAGACCTATTTCGAACCTTCTAAAAATACTATAAACAACATGTTATTTAAATGGTGAGCAAAAAATTAATAATCAATAAGCATTCAATATCAATCAATAACATAAATAAACTAATAATATAAACTAATAAATAGTATTTGAATTAAAACGAATAAAAGATATTTTAATCTTCATCCTAACCCTAATATGTTTAGCCTAGCATCTCAATAATAAAATTACGACAAAGATTTGAAATTTCATCACCCGAAACATATAATTTCCAGAAATAGATGTAGTATCAATTTTTTGCTTCTAATTTTCAATCCCTAACATTGAATCTTCAATGTCTTGATGTTCTTAGCATTGAATCTCTTTCTAGCATTGCTCTCTGTGTTGTACAAAATTGAAAGTCCAAAGTAGGTGAAATTGTTGACAAAATTGCTTTTCAAAACTTGACGACGTCAAAAAGCAAACAGAATCTTCGTCCAGATTTTTTGTGATTGCATGGCACAAGCCAAAGACCTTGCTATCGCATGCGCTATTGCCCTGTGATTGCAAGCCTTAATTATTGATTCTGTACATTTTGGTCCTTTGTTTTTGTCCTTTGGTTAGCTCACATCTGTGTAATTACAATCGAAACCTTTGATCTTCCAAATTTTGTCCAATTGGTCTCCTATATCAGAACTAAGCACAAAATCCTTCCTTTTTCTTGGTCTTCATTCCTTTTCTCCAAAAAACTTATAAACATTGAGTTTTACCTATTAAGTAATAATTCTATAAAAGTACTCACAAATATTCATATTTAACGACCTAGATAAGTGTGTAAAATACACTTATTAAATAATCTCAAATTTGTACATTTGTTTGTCCTTGAACAAAATCATATACCTATCTTAACACACAACATGCAAAATACAAAAAAAGTCAGATTGCTTATTGTTTTGTCTCAATTTTGAAATTTTGATGTCTAACATATAAAGAGATTCAAAATCACGATACCAAGATCAAATTTTACTGATCTATATGTTAAACCAATGTAAGTGAGTGAAGAATCAAGTTGTACATCATAAATTCACATATTTATTCAATTATGGATCGAGTGCTCCAATTTATCCTGTTATTCACTCATAGGAAGCACACTCCCAAACTTGTTAGACTCTCTATCGAGGTTTATTCTAAAGTTGAATTCAGACCACTAATTTATTTTTATTTTCTCAACAAATGAGGATTCTCCCACATTTTGTATGCTTCAACCTCCTAGACCCAGCTAGACTGATAATTCTTGCTAAAAGTCTAATTCCATAGAATAAGTGTAAGGCATAACCATGCATAGCATCTTCTATTTTATGTACTTACATTTTTTTCAAAATTGTTGTGCATACCCTATTTTATGCACTAACTTTGATCATTTTGAATTTTCTTTTTTAGATTTTCAAAATGTGTTCTCATTGGGATATTTACAGCGGAGCTTTCACTTATGAAGTAAGGTAGCTTTTTTCCCCTTTTATGCACTACCCCTTACAATAACACTTATTCTCAAGATACAAAATATAAAGTTTTAAGTTATCATACTTTATGCTTGTGTACGGTATAAAATTTTAGTATGAGATTAAAATTTGTATATTTGAAACTGATTGAAAGTTTGGGGATGAATTATGCTAAAATAAATTGAGTGTAGATTTGTTACATTTTTCAACAGTTGAAGACAAGAAGTGCAAATTTCCTTGTAGTTTTTGAGTTAAATTATCATTCCACCCCAACCTTTGACCCTTGTAGCAATGTTTTCGAAAACCTTAATTTTATAATATTCTATACCTCAATTATTCTATGATTTAACCAATTTGTTCTCAAAGACGGATTTTAGCCAAAGCAGGTTTGAGGTGAATTATGAGCGTGAAATAAGTCCACCCAATCATGCTCAAGTCAATCATCTCAAGTGCACTTGCTTTATTAGTAAGGGCAAACATGTCAAAATACATTTCTCTTTCTTCCCTCGTTGATTTTTCAACCAATCCAACATTGTTTATCATCCCTCCATTAACCCCCGCCCACATATCATGGCTAAGGATGGTAAAACACCTTTTCAACCTACAACCCATGGATACCAATTCGAGCGGGTAGGTTCAGGGCAAGAAACATTGCCTTGACTCTTTCAAGGTATTAGCCAACCCGCCCCATTCAATATATATGCGCTAACAAGGCAAATGGGTGTTTGCCTTATCGTGCCACATCTAAGCAAGACATAGAGACAAAAATCCTCATCAAGACATGGTGTGAAATTGTTGCCCGGCCGTGAATCCACCTCATTGTCATCCTCACTCAAGGCCCATGGCACCAACAAGGTACCAATAGCAATCAAAATAACATTATGTGAACAAAATTTCTATAAAGGTTAAAGGTCAAGGAAAATGAGTGTAATGTTTTTTCTTTTTTTTTTTTCCCCATGTGTCAAGTTTGAAGAGAACACACATTTCCATATGTCATTTAATTGATAATATATAATTAAGGGAACAATTTTAAAATATCTTTAAAAACTTATTAGTTCTATATTTGCTTTTGAACCTTAAAAAAATATATATATATTTTTTATTTTCATTTTGGTACAATAAACATTGTAACACAATGTTACATTTTATAAAATTGTGTTATATTCATTTCACCACCCATGACCCTTGTTTCCACCGTCACTGCGCCATAACCACGATCGACATTGCAACCACCACTGTTAACCACCATAAGAACCACCACAACACTCAATTTGCAATCTCTGTCGCTACCACCAAAAATGGTAAATTCCAACGCTGCCATTACCATAGGCAAACAACGCTTCATGCACATACAAAACTAGATTTGAAAATAGTTCTACAGTTAATGCAAGGAAATGAGGATCTATAAAGAAATTATCGCCGTTGGTGATATAGAAGATAGGACAGGTAAGAATACATTTGTTTCAAGCATCTAGAAATTGGGTCTTCATCAACGACAAAGGACATACAAATGTGGTGGCATTTATAGAAAAAGGTGTTGTTTAAGGTAGTAGTATGGAGTCCAAACCCTCGCTGATGAAAATGGGCCACGGACCCAGATTTCCTTTCCTATTTCTGTAGGTAGGGACGGAGCCCAATGAGGTCCAGTGCAGGCACTCCAAACCAATAGCCCAATTTTTTTTATTAATATGCTATCAGCCCAAGAGTAAAGCCCAAAATCATTACCAATACACACTTCCCTAATGTAGATGGCCCAATACATTTCCCCAGCCCAATCCATTTAACTGAAAACATCATCTCCTCCCCTGCCGCCTCCATTTCAATTCATCCACTCCTCCACCTCCCTCCGCCTTTGGCCTCTCGCAGCTGCTTCGCCCTATCACAACACCCATTGCCCAATTCGTCTCCATCCCTATTCCACAGCTACATCTCCACCTCTGCCCCTGCTTCGTGAAGTTCTGCAAGACAGCAACTGTTCGATTCAAGCCTAGACCAATTGATTAGCTGATTCGCCTTCGTGCCAGCGATTCTTGACCCCAAACCCAGTCAACTAATTGCAGTAGGATTAGGTGAAGCCCTCCTCCTTTTGAACCTGAACCCAGTCAGCTTGTGTAGTTAGCCCTTTCCATTTTTTTGTTATGTTGATTTGTTGATTTAGTTCAAATGTCTGAATTTTTACTTTTTAACATCTGAAATTATCACTTTGCTCCACTTGCTTGAAGCACACAGTTGATTTGGCAATTGGCCACCTACTAGATTTAATTCCTGCCTACCTACCTCTGTGACTGTGAGTTATTGACTTCTCTATCATTGTAATTTGTAATTTTTTGAAGTGTAAATTACATAAGTCATGAACGGAGTATTGCCCTATGAATTGCGCTGTGAATTGATATGTTAAATGTCCTGTGAATTGTTACATGAATTTATTGTTGATTTTATGTGAATTGTAATAGAATTGCCCCTGTGAATTGCATTCAGTCGTAATTGGATATCTAATGTTTATATTCAGATATGAAATGAAGAAACTCTTTCAAAGAAAAACTAACGTGGACAATGTAAATGTTGATGGGGTGTCAAATAACGTGGAATTTGATATCACTGTTGCGTTTTTTATATCTCAAGTGTACGATATCGTAACAAGTAATAAAGTGGACCGTTGAGTTCGAATTATCGTTCCCACGAGAACTATACTTTAGGACTTAATCTAATTTTTCTAACTTCTATTTGACAAAAGCAAGTAAATATTTATGATGATTGTAATTATTTTATCTAACTACTTTTAACAAATTGAAAATATAAAATATATTGCAGACAACGGATAATTGAAGAAACAAATATGTGATGAA
>CAIGRP010081329.1:0-23003 GCA_903798385.1 Fraxinus cuspidata | reverse complement strand
AAACTCTTTTATAACTATATTTTTGTCTAAAGATTTCCAACAACACAAAACAATGACTAAATAATTATGAATGAATTCGTGGAACTTTTTTTAAGTTGAAAAATGATATGATGCTAATAATGTAAATTAAATAAATAAATAATTATTGAAAGATGTAAAGTAGTAATTAATATAAAAAATTATTTTACTTATTTTTATTTATTTGTTGAAATTTGTTAATAAAAATAACAAATATATACAATATTTGAAGAAAAAAATATTTAATATATTCAATGTGACCCTTTTTTTATGTTTAACATGGGTGCTTTCAGCTATATGTAATGACAAATTTGTTAACTTTTCTATTCCTTTTAAATTATAATGGTGTCTTCTGTTACCAACAAGAAAAAAGTAATATGTCAAGTGTAAATTTAAAAAAACACAATATAAAAGTGTAAATACACAACAAACGCATGGTATTGGTAACTTTCCTTATTTCTGTTTCTATAAAGTTGGCAATATTATCATCGAAAACTTTCTTTATTAAACTGCAATTTCATATAATTTTCCTATTTACTTATGTTATACCTATCAAAAATATATTTTAATTAAGGTGTATTTATAAAGTGGTGTGACAAACATAATTTGTTGAGCCCTTTCTATATGCATGTCATCAGTTGCAGCTTATCATGGAGAATTGTGATTTGTATTCCTAAAAGGGTTGGTGAGTGAAAAGGAAATAAACACTTGAATTTATCGACCAACGTAAAAATAATAATAAAAATATAAAGTCCACGAACTCCATTGTAGAAAAGGTAAGTGTTATAACTTTAATCAGTAAATCTTGTCGAAACAAGTTATATGGATGCACATAGAATGAGTCGTAAATTTAAATTCCCACTCTTGTATCATAAATAAATAAACAAGTATGTTAGATTTCCGTAAACCTATCCAGTATAATCAAATCCACATTAATATCAACATGCAATAGTAATTTAATTTTTCTTTTACTAGTTTGAGAATATAGCAAGTTGTAGACTGACTTGCTTTTTTTAAACATTGAAATCCAACTTGGTGTAGAAATAATGAGTGCAAGTTTCCTAAGAATTTACTAGTACGAAAAATTAGTTTCTTTGAACAATTCATACAAGGGAGTTTTTTCATTTTGATCATCTTACGGTCTATATTTTAACCGAATGCATATAACATATGTTAACAGCAACATTATAAATTGACAAAAATAGAAGTGGATATAGTCAAGAGGACGATCTAGATGTGTACGGTCTAGAGTGGGTCGCCACAATTATATATCTCTCTCTTTATTTCTCTCTCTGTCAGTTTTCTTATTTTTCTCTCCTATTATATAATTATTTATACTTTAGTGATGAAATTTGAATTGTGGACAGAAATTGAAGATGAAATTTGAACAAATAAGTTTAAATTACAATTATAACCAAACTCTCAATATATTCTACTTATTCACAAATTTTTGTTATATATATTCTTTAATAACCATTTGTGAGTCAATACATAATTCAAACGGCGACTTTAATCCATGTATTTGACTTAATATCAAAACAAAAAAGTTGAAATAAATCCTTTTCCTACACTTGGTTAGGTATATCAATTGAACTTTAATAATCTTTAATGTTGTGAATTAATATGTATTTGTAAGATTGTATTGATTTTTGCCCACGACCACGCGTGGACTTTCTCTTTATACATAAAAAAGTCATCACCTAAGAATACTACTTTTACCCTATAAATAACTCAAAATAATCTCTACTAACCATAATTCAGGAAGCATGGCTAATAGAAAAGTTAGCATCCTTACTCTCCTTCTAATCTGCGGGATGTTTACTGATCTGTGCACTTTTTTTTTCTTTTTTTAACATGTATTGGCTGAATTTTGAGATTTCTCTGATGGCCAAGTATTTTATCATTGTTAAACAATATTCCAAAAATACTTTAATATTAATCTTATGATATTAGTTAAGCAGTCATCCTCTGCAAATTTATAACTATTGTGTTTTTTCATCTCCACGTAAAGAGAAGCATTGAAGAAGTTCTTTGTGCATATAAAATATTAAGGTTTTAGATAAATTATTACATGCCGGCAGTTGAATTTATTGAACATTTTCTTTCTGGGAATATTTTTTCCTGAATTAGTTTTTCCACTGGTAAGTTACTCTTTTAATCATTTGTTTGTGGATTCTAAAGTGATCTTGCGCTACTAGCTATAAGTTATGCTATTAAGTTGTAATGTGACATAAATATTATCTTATCTCGAAATTTTCTTTTATAATATTTTATACGCAATACTGAACAAGACCGAGTTAAATAATAGAATTGTTTTCAATATTATGTGTTTCTTTCTAAAGGGATATTGGACTACTATGACAGGATTGTTTTTCTTGGGAACCAATGTGCAATATGCTGAAGCCCAAATGAAAATTTGCCCACAAGTTTGCCTCAAAGTTGGCCACATGACTTGCCCAAAATCTGGCTCTAAGAGGCTTCATCCAGGCTGCACAAACTGTTGCAAAGTAAAGAAGGGTTGCAAATTTTACAGATCTAATGGAAGCCTAATTTGTACTGGAAAGTAATTGGATATGAGATAAATCTTAAATAATCGACAAACGTTTATGATATAAACAGACAAAATAAATAAATGAATCTCCTATGTTTCTGAGAAATGAACTACAAGATTCAGGTTTAATTGTATTAATGGATGTTGTTTCTATGAAATTATCCTTCACATAATTTCTTCTCTAAGTTTATTGGGTGAGACTTAGTTATCGTATACACTCTACAAGCCACCCACCACTGTTGACCTCGTGCGTATTCAAATAAATGTTGTAAAAACAGTAAATAATTAGGTTAAATGATAGAAGTTGATGATTATAACTTGTTTTGGTGGTGAAGTCGGATTCCTAGGACGTTTTCTCATACAAAACTCTTTAATTTTCGATCTTCACTTTTATTTTGGTAGTTGATACTTGAGTAATTATTATGTTAATAATATATCTAATCTAAACACTAGTGCATTTATTCGTTTATGAGCACAAATTGATAACATTTAAGCTAAGATTTAAATTTTCATGGGACGATATTCATACTCATTTTATAATATTACTTGTCAATAGTCTAGTACGCTTGCAAAATTTGATAGAGCATTTTCCATTATATTTTAAAAGCAGTAAATATAAGAATGGGAAAATTTATTTTTCCCCCATTTCAAAGGACACAGATAAAATATTATGACAAATTATTATCAAGAATGAGACATACTAATTAATAGAGGGTTAAGGTAAAGAATTCGATGAAAGAAAGTTGGGAACATAAGTTCTACACTGAGCAAAGATCGAAGAATTTAAATGTAATTAAAGTGTGATGTAACAAGTAAAAATATAGCATAAATATAATTATCCTATATAGAATCACTTGAAAATTTTCGAATTCAATTTTTGCCAAGGAGATATGACAAAAAATATTATTGAGTTGTTAGGGTGTTAAGCTATTAACGATCAAACTGAAAGTCTCAAATATTGATTATTTGACAATAAAAAATTGTTACATTTGTTCCACCTAACTATGACTGTGCTTCTAAGTTATAAAAATATTAAAATTAAAAGAAAAAAAAGTGTTATGTTCTACCAAGTACCATCCACACGCTTTCTAGCAGACCACACCACCAAGCCCTGCTAGTCCACTACCAAAAATTCCAAATACGTTCAAGATCACATGCCCTAGCCTTATTACGAACACAACACAAATTGCTCGTAATGACGAATATGACAATTTAAAAAAAAAAAAAAGGCTAAAATGATAACTTAGTTCAAGGAAATGTTGACTTCTCAAACATTGATTTTCCAGGAACCAATAAACCTCTAAAGACAACATATTTGCAGAAATAATTGATCAAGAACCATTTAAAAAAATCAAGAACCATTATCTTCTAAAAATCAAGAACCGATTAAAATAAATAAGAAAATATAAAATTAAAACCTGAAAGTAAAAAATAAAATATATTACAAATATAGAAATATACAATCTTCTTCCTCCAAGAGTTTGCAATTCACCATTGTTGCAAGAAAATAGAAAACCTATTTGACCAAAACTGATAGTAAAAGGACCTAGAGACAAAAAAAAAAATGCAATTAGAAGTTGGATCTTTCATCCATGTATTTTACTTAATATCACTTGATCAAAAAAATTAAATAAATCGTTTTCCGACACTTCGTTAGGTACATCGTATGAGCTTATATAATCTATAATATTGTGGATTAATATGTTTTTGTAAGTTCAATTGGTTTTTGCTTACGGACCATGCATGGACTTTCTCTTTATCTATGAAAAAGTCATCACCTAATAATATTATTTTTCCCTATAAATAACTCGAAATAATCTTTACTAAGCATAATTCAGGAAGCATGGCTAATAGCAAAGTTGGCATCCTTACTCTCCTTTTAATCTGTGGTATGTTCTAAATCCTTCTCTTGTTTGGCTTTCAAGAATTATGCCTACTTGTAAAATTTACAAAACAATTACGGTCAAGAGACGAATGACTTATGGACAATTTTCGTAATCTATATTGGCTGAATTTTGACACTTCTACGATGGCCGAGTATTTAACCATAGTGAAACAATTTTCCAAATATATAGTAATATTGATTTTATGATAGTAGTTAAGCAGTCATCTGTTAGTCATTGATAAATCTTATGTGCTTTGATCTTCATGTAAAGAGAAGCGGGAAAGGTAATAAATAAGTTACTTGTGCATATAACATATTATGGTTTCAAATATTACGATCGTGAATTTATTGAACATTTCCTTTTTGAACAGTTTTGTACACAATATTGAATAAAACTTATTAGTATAATCAACAAGATTTCCACTTTTTTTTTTTTTCCCTTCTTAATTAATCATTAAGTTCTTCCACTTATAAGTCGCTATTTTCTTTATTTGTTTGTGGATTCTAAAGAGATTTCACTACCATAAGTTATGCTATTAAGTTTAGCATGACATATACATGATTTTATCATAACCGCATCTTGAATTTTGTCTAAATTTTCTTTATCATGTTTTATACGCAATATTGAGCAAGACCATGCTAAACAATAGATTTGTTTTTCTTTCAAAAGAGTGACATTGCACTACTATGACAGGGCTGTTTTTTTTGGGAAGCAACGTGCAATATGCTGAAGCCCAAAGGAAAGTTTGTCCAAAAAATTGCGCCAGAGTTGGCTACATGACTTGCCCAAGCTCTGGTTCTAGGAGACTTCGTCCAGGCTGCACAAACTGTTGCAAAGTAAAGAGGGGTTGCAAACTATATAGACCTAATGGAAGCCTAATGTGTACTGGAAAGTAATTGGATATGAGACAAATCTTAAATAAACTGTCATGTTTGTACTACAAACAGACAAAATAAATAAATGAATCTGCTATGTTTCTGTGAAATGAAATAAAAGGATCAGGTTGAATTATATTGATGGATGTTGTTTCTATGAAATTATCTTTTACATAATTACTCCTCTAAATTTATTGGGCGAGACATAGTTGTTGTATACTCTTAATTGATCTACGATACCAAAGAGTTGTCGAAACAGTCTGTACAATACAATAGATGGGGATATTATAAAAATTGAGTCAAAAAAAGAGATTATGCACCTTTAGATTACTTGAAGATAGAATTTGCCGCTGGAACATAGAGGTATAGAGAATAAACATTGTAGAAAAGAGAATAAACATCCAAAACAGTAACTATAAAAATTATGAACGAATTTGTAATATTTTTTTATGTTGCAAAATGATATGAAGCTTATAACCTTAAGTTAAATGAATCAAAAATTATTGTAAGATGCAAAATAGTAATTAATATAAAAATATTGTTTTACTTGATATTTTATTTTATTCGTTGAACAAATTTAGTTAATCAAAACAAGAATTTCCATTTGTCTATTCACAATGTTGGGGAAAAAAATCAAAGTAAAATAGGTTTTTCAATATTTTTCTGTATGTAAATAATTTGGTAAAATTAATTGATTTTTTTTTTTTCATTGAAAAACTGGAGCTCAAGGAGGATGGTGATAATCAATTGTGTAAATCTCAAACAAAAGGCCATATTTTGAAGAAAAATATTTAATAATACATTATGGCTTCTATAAATTAAATTTAATAATAATTTATAGTTAAACAAACATTATGTAAAAATAAGTAATGTATACAGTGTGATCTGTTTTTAACAAGCGTGCATTCAGCTATTTATAATGACAAATTTGTTAACTTTGCTATTCCTTTTCAATTAAAATGGTTTCCTTTGGTACGAAAAAGTAAAAAGTAATATGTAAAGTGTAAATTTAAAAAACACGATATTAAAGTGTAAATATACGACAAGCACATGGTATTTGTAACTTATTTATTTTTTTATATAGGTGGCAATATTATAGTCGAAAAATTTGTAGGGAAATATTTAGACTCAATTATGCGGAATTAATAATAAGCAAAAAGTCACTTAATTACTGTTTCTAGATATTTCCAAACAAGTGGAATCAGAGCTTAATTACGTTCCTTGACCCTATTTGTCTAAATGAATAAATCAATTTTTGTTCCTCCTTATTTTGATGATATAAGGTTAGAGTGAAAGTCTTTCTTAAATTTATGGATGAACATGTCTGGGTTAGTGTAGAAAAGGGTTGGATTGCCACATCTATATCAGTTTGCTGGTGTTTTCATACTAACTGATATCTCTACTTGGACTATAGAAGAGTTAGCCAATTGTAACTCGAATAGTAGAGTAATTCATGCTATGTTTATGGCTATTTTTCTCAAAGATTTGAATCGGGTATATATGTGTGAGACTGCTAAAGAAACTTGGGATAAATTAGAAACTACCCATGAGGGAATCAAGACCGTTAAAAATGCAAAATTGTATATATTGACTACTAGATTCGAGAAAATTAGGAGAAGGATGATGAGTCTTTTAATGATTTCTATGCTAAATTGAATAATATAGTCAACTTTAGTTTCAACTTAGATGAGAGAATCCCCGAGGCTAAAATAGTGAGGAAAGTTACGAGATCCCTACCTTAGAGATTTATACATAAAATTACTGCAATTCAAGAAAGTAAGGAGCTCGATGCAATTAAGATAAAAGAAATTGTAGGGTTTCTCTGAACATATGAACTTAGCCTACCTCAATCTAAGAAGAATGAGCCTTTAGCCCTTAAAATTGTTAGGGAAGCACATAGTGACACCACTAATGATGACAAGCCCTAAGGATGAAGAGCTTGATTATCTTTCTATAAATTTAAGAATTTCCTTAAGATCAATACGCGAACTTCATATATGTTTAAAGGTGAATCTATTGAATCTAGGGAAAAAAAATAAAAAAGAAAGATACTTGAAAAGGTCTATGAGGTGTCATGTGTGGCATGATTTTGGACACGTTAAATCTTAAAGTCCAAATTGTAAGAAAACCCTAGGTAAATCTATGAACTCACTCTCACTAATAATAAATCTATTTCAGATAATGAGAACTTCGATCTTGATAAGGAAGTAAATTATATGGCATTTGCCTTTGCAGTTAAGGGTGAACTTGAAGAAAAGAGTGAGACACTTGAAAAAATAGAGCAATCTGACTTTTCAAAAGAAGAATCAGAAGATGATTATGACATTTATGAGGCCTTTGATGAATTGTTTGAAAAGTGTTGAATAACTCTGCTTTTAAAAAATTACATAAACTTGAGTTAGAAAAAGTATGTTTAGAAACAAACTTAAAGAGCCTAGTAATTGATTGAATGAGTTAAGGGTAGAGAGAGAGTCGTTACATATTAAAGTTAAGTTGCAAAATGATATGAAGCTAATAACCTTGACTTAAATGAATACAAAATTATTGTAAGATGTAAAATAGTAATTAATATTAAATTTTGTTTTCTTGATTTTTTATTTTATTCGTTAAAAAAAATTCATTAATCAAAATAAGAATGTCCATTTGTCTATTCACAGTGTTGGGGAAAAAAATCAAAGTAATATAGATTTTTCTATATTTTTCAATATGTAAATAGTTTACTAAAATTATTTTTTGTTCAATGAGAAACTGGAGCTCATGGAGAATGGAGATAATAAATTGTACAAATCTCACACAAAAGAAGACATAATTTGCAGAAAAAATATTTAATAATACATTTTGGCTTCTAATAAATGAAACTTAATAACAATATAATAGTTAAACAAACATTATTGTAAAATTAAGTAATATATATAGTGTGATCTTTTTTTTTTCTTTTAACAGGGGTGCGTTCAGATATTTATAATGACAAATTTGTTAACTTTTCTATTCCTTTACAATGATACTTTTGTCTTTTGTTACCAAAAAGTAAAAAATAATATGTTAAACTGTAAATTTACAAAACACGATATTAAAGTGAAAATACACCACAAATGCATGGTATTTGTAACTTTCTTTATTTTTGTTTCTACATAGGTGGCAATATTATCATTGGAAATTTTTTTATTACACTGCAATTTTATATAATTTTTCTATTTACTTATGGTGTATCTATCAAAAATATATTTTGATTAAAGTGTATTTAAAAAGTGGTCTGAGAAACATAATTTGTTAAGCCCTTTCTATTCACATCATTTGCAGCTTATCATAGAGAATTGTGAAGTTTATCCCTAAAAGGGTTGGTGAATGAAAAGGAAATAAACAATTAAATTTGTCGACCAATGTAAAATAATAATAAAAATGAAGTCCACGAACTCCACTGTAGAAAAGGTAAGTGTTGCAGCTTAAATCAGTAAATCTTACTGGTCGAACAAGTTATATTGAGGCACATAGAAAGAGTCTTAAATTCAAAGTGCCACTATTATATCATAAAATAAACATGTACGTTAGATTTTCTTAAACCTATCTAGTATAATCAAATCCGCAGTATCAACACTATTGTATCATAAATAAATAAAGAAGTATGTTAGATTTCCGTAATCCTATCCAGTATAATCAAATCCACATTAATATCAACATGCAATAGTAATTTAATTTTTCTTTTACTAGTTCGAGAATGTAGCAAGTTGTAGACTGATTTGCATTTTTTAAACAGAGAAATCCAACTAGTATGAGAAATTAGTTTCATACACCGGGGTTTTATCACTTTGATCATATTATGGTCTAAATTTTAGCTAGAGTTTCTCATTTATTCAAGATTTAAGAATAATTTGAATTATAATTGAACGCATATCCCATATTTTATCAGCAACATTATGAATAGGCAAAAAAATAGTAGTAGATATAGTCAAGAGGAAAATCTAGATGCATACGGTCTTTTAATATTTCTCTGTCTGTCCTTTTACTATCATTTTTTTCTCACCTATTTTATATACTTTAGTGATGAAATTTGAATTGTAGACAAAATTTATTAAAGATGAAATTTGAATGAGGTCATCTATCTATTATATCTTAGTGTCACATATAAGCCATCCAACTTAGACGTCACCCAAATGTCAACCCATGAACGTATTAGAGATGCTCTAAGTTTTCTTATTGTTTGCAAAAATTACTGAGTTGAACAAAAATTAGTGTTTTCAATCTATTGCAATCTTTTGGAAGCAAGTATAAGTGGGCCGTAAATGCTTGTAATGATTTGATTTTATGTAAAACTTGCATAGGAAAAGTTTGCATTAAATTTCTTTATTAATATTCGCTAGCGAGTTAATATACAAGTAGAAGAATTTTTTAATAGAATTCTTTCTGCAGCCTTTATTTTGTTCCTCGTTTCCTATCATATCTCTTCAACCATGAATCGAACCTAAAACATGCAAAAATACACACACTCAAAAGCAATAAGATCGAGATGACATTCAAATTCACGAGTTTGTGTCACTAAATAAGCTTAAATTACAATTATCACAAAACTCTCAATATATTCTACTTATTCACGAATTTTTGTTACATAAATTCTCTAATACCGTTTGTGAGTCAATTCAAACGGCGACTTTAATCCATGTATTTTACTTATATCACTTCAAAAATTTAAAATATATCATTTTCCTACACTTGGTTAGGTATATCACGTGAACTTTAACAATATTTAATGTTGTGAATTAATATTTATTTGTAAGATTGAATTGGTTTTTGCTTACGGACCATGCGTGGACTTTCTCTTTATACATGAAAAAGTCATCACCTAATAATACTACTTTTACCCTTTAAATAACTAAAAATAATCTGTACTAAGAATAATTCAGGAAGCATGGCTAATAGAAAAGTTAGCATCCTTACAAATGAATATTGATCTTATGATACTCTAATATTGATCTTATGATATGAATCCAATCACCGGTTTGAGATGTTGAAATTATATAGCTCAATAATGAAGTATTAGATCAAGTAAAAGAATAATAAAGACAAGAATATGACATAGAAATTAAAGAATTTTATTGACTAAAAAATAACTAGGAAGAGAGAAAATAACAATCGATCATATATTCTAGTAATCTATTTACTCTCACATATAAAATTGTATAGAAAACCTAGTATTTATAGGCATCATATAGGGGACGTCCAAACCCTCTTAGTAGAGTTATTGATGAAGTAGGATACCAAAAAATCGAGTTATAAACGAAATAAGAGTATAAGAGTAGAAAACACGAGTCACGCCTTCCTCCAGGCGTCGCGGCGTCAAGGCTGGCGCCAAGCAAACTGCCTGATTTTTTTTTTTTTTTGGTCCAAGTTGTTTTCTCCACCCAAACTCTTCTTCAAATACAATACCAATTTTCAACTCCCATTGTACTTCCAAAATATAACTTCAACTTAACATATAACTTCAATAGCATTCCAAATTTGAATTATTCTTGACGCGCACTTTAATTAGTATTCTTCAATACATCAAACAAGGAATTTGGGTCACACCCAAATTCCAATAATCAGCACCTTAACATGAATTTCACCAAGAAATGAACTGGCTTCTTCAACAATAACCAACAAATTAATTTATCAAGCAAAACAAAATACTCCACATATTCTAATGAATCAAAGCACTACTCTTGTAAAATTATGTTATATTCCTAAAAAATCATTATGATTTTATAATTTATCAAAATTGGGTTGTAACACACACCAAAGCAGAATCAAACCAATTGCTTTTAAAGAAGGCCCCTTGCTAGATTGTACACCTTCTACTCCACTTAAAGCATGCTCAACAAAATCAGCATCTATATACCTTTTTTTCCATTGGATCCGTCCCTAACAATTGAATATAATGGCACTGCAAGTGATAGTGGTAAAATGGCATTATCCATATCTCGTGAACTCCACTGAGCAGTATTCTTCAAATTTGACCCTTTACGAATTGTCCACCACGATACTGAACCTATGCTGATTGACTCTTCCAGATTATGCACGATCCTGCAAGATGTATAACTAAGATCTTTTATATCCTTCCAATATAACCTGGACACCCTTACAAACTTTCAAAACTCCACCTCCACCAAAGAACTTATAACCCTTTGAATCAAGGATAGACAACGAGATGAGATTTTTCTTCAAATCCAGAACGTGTCAAACCTGGCCAAGTGTTATAATTGTCGTCTCATCCATAAGCTTCAATCTGACCTTACCAATTCCAAAAACCCAACAAGGTGAGTTGTCTACCATAACCACAACACCTTTGAGTAGTAAACAAGTCCTTATTAGGACACTTATGAGACACACACACTGAATCAAGAATCAAATTATTTTCTAGTTTTGATTCAATGTCAGAAATAACTAAGAGATCTTTATCAATGTTCTCCATGAGGTCTGCTTCGTGTGAAGTATCTGATTGTTACCCATATGGACTTGCAGCCAACATTTATTTATTCTGCAATTTGTAGCAATCCTTCTTCAATTGCCCCATCTTCTTGCAGCGGTTACAAATCTGATTACTGAACTTAGATTTCGATCTATCCCTTCCAGAACCACCATAAGCAACCTGGCGTTCTCCATCTTTGACCTCAAAAACCAGATGTTTCATCTTCTCTTTTGAATACAAGGCATCATATACCTCCTCTATAGTGATAGTATCATGAGTATACAAGATCGTGTCTCTAAATGAAGAAAACGAAGTGGGCAACGAACACAATAGGATCAAAGCCAAATCTTCTTCATCATACTCTACTTTCAAAGATTCCAAATCAGGGACGATCTCTTTAACTATAGGCAGATGATCTTCCAACTATCCTGCTCTTGCCATTCAATAAGAGTATAAACGCCGCTTGATGTTCAGCTAACTTGTCAGGATTTTTTGCATGCACAGTAGCTCCAACTTCAACTATAAAGCAGGTGTTGAATTCTCCTTCAAAACATCCTAAAGAATAGTATTTGACAGATGAAGATAAATGTGAGAAACTGCCTTCTTATCTTTCCGTAATTTCTCATCCGCGGTTAAAGTTGCAGATATCTTATCAATTCCCAGCAACGTATCATCCAAATCCAGTTGTGCAAGTACTACACTCATCTTAACCTCACATAGTGAAAGTCTTGTACTCCAATCCAAAAGCGGAATGTCATACTTCATCGAAGCCATCATGAAAAAAAAACTTCGAACAAATTAAACCCTACACTCTTGCTGAACTGCTAAATCTAGGCTCTGATACCACTTGTTATGAAACCAACCATTAGATTGAGATTTTGAAGTTATATGGCTTAATAATGAAGTATTAGATCAAACAAGGCGGCATTATCCATATCTCGTAAATTTCACTGAGCAGTATTTTTCAAACTTGACCCTTTACGAGCTCCTAAAGGTATCGTACCAAATTGAATGTCAACCATGGTACTTAACCTATGATGATTGACTCTTCTAGATTCTGTACGACCCTGGAAGATGTATAATTGAGACCTTTTATATGCTTCCAATACAACCTGGACACCCTTACAAACTTTCAAAGCTCAACTTCTATTAAAGAACCCATAACCCTTTGAATCAAGGATAGACAATGATAAACTCCACCTCCACCAAAAAATTCATAACCCTATTGAATCAAGGATAGACAATGAGATGAGATTTTTCTTCAAATCAAGAACATGTTGAAACATGGCCAAGTGTTCTAATTGCCCATCCATAAGCTTCAATCCGACCTTACCAATTTCAATAACCTGACAATGTACGTTGTTTCCCATAACTACGATACCTTTGAAAACAGTTTCATATGTAGCAAACAAGTCCTTATTAGGACCCATATGAAACACACACGCTGAATCAAGAATCTAATCCTCTTCCGGTTTAGACGCAATGTCAGAAATAGCAAAGAGATCTTAACCAATGTTCTCCGTGAGGTCTACTTCGCCTGAAGTATCTGATTGATTTCCATATGGACTTGTAGCCAAAATTTCTTTATTCTGAAATTTTTAACAATTCTTCTTCAAGTGCCCCATCTTCTTGCAATAGTTACAAATGTGATTATTGAACTTAGACTTCGATCAACCCCTTCCAGAACCAACATGAGCAAACATGGCTTCTCCATCTCTGGCCTCAAAAATCAGGTACTTCATCTTCTCTTTTAAATACAAGGCATCATATACATCCTCTATGTGAGCTTATCACGACTATATAAGATTGTGTCTCTAAATGAAGAAAACAAAGTCGGTAACGAACACAATAGGATCAAGGCCAAATATTCTTCATCATACTCTACTTCCAAAGATTCTAAATCAGGGACGATCTCATTAAATACAGCCAAGTGATCTTCCAACGATCCTTCTTCTGCCATTCGATGAGAGCATAAACGCTGCTTGAGGTTCAACTTACTTGTCAGACTTTTAGTCAGGCACAATTGCTCCAACTTCAACTATAAAGTAACTGCTAAATTCTCCTTCAAAACGTCCTAAGAATTGTATTTGATAGATGAAGATGAATGTGAGAAACTGTTTTCTTATCCTTCCGTAATTTCTCCTCTGTGGTCAAAGTTGTGGATATTATGTCAATTCCCAACAACACATCATCCAAATCTAACTGTACGAGTACTTCACACATCTTAACCTGCAATAGCAAAAATCTAGTGCTCCAATCTAAAAACGGAATGTCATAATACATGGAAGCCATCATAAATAAAAAACTTCGAACAAATCAAACCCTACGCTCTTGCAAAACTGCTAAACCTAGGCTCTGATATCACTTGTTATGAAACCAACCACCGAATTGAGATGTTGAACTTATATGCCTCAATAATGCAGTATTAGATCAAGCAATAGAATAATAAGGACAATTATATGGCTCAATAATGAAGTATTAGATCAAGCAAAAGAATAATAAGGACAAGAATATGACAAATGAATTAAAAGATTTTAATGACTAAAGAATAATGGAGAAGAGATAAAATTATAATGGATCCTATATTTTAGTAATCTATTTTCTCACAAATATAAAATTGTATAGAAGAGTCTAGTATTTATATGGAACATGTAGGAGAGATCTAAACCCTTTTGGTAGAGTTGTTAATTAAGTAGGATGCCAAAAAAATGAGTTCAAACTGAAATAGGAAAAGAAAAACAGAGAAAGGGAGCAAAGCAAGTGGCGCAGGGGCGTCCCCGCGCCCATGCTCGACGCTGCGGAGTCGGGCAATCTGCCCAAATGTTTTTTCACTCCAAGTTGTTTTCTTCATCCTAGATTACACACAAAGAATAACGCAATAATTGTAGCAGAGCTTTGGGGTGTCGATTTCGTAGGGAGATGGAAAAATACTCAAGGGTTCAACAAATTAGGGCTCTTCGAGAATTTTTTGAAAATTATTTATTTTTCGAATAAATTTAAATATCAATTGATCAAATAACGAAATTATAATCAATGAGTTAAATAAGTGAAGCGTCGAAATTTCCTCAATTGGATCAGAACATTCAAAAACAATTATTCATTTTATAACTCAATAGGCTTTCATCTCAGCACTCTAATCGGAAGATTTATCGTTATAAACCAATTTAATTTAAATGTAAACCTAGAATCTAGATTTTCTTTAAAAATTTCCCACAATTATTTATTGAACTCAGATTATAAATTAACCATATACATCAAGCATAAGGCAATAAATAATCACACCAATAAAATGAATGAAATTGAAATTCAACAAGTATTTCGATCGTTATTTCGATCGTTCAATAGAAAAAGCATGACTAATGTCTATAAAAAAAATCTAATAAGAGTTAGACCAATTTCAAAATAAATTTATGAAGAGAAAATCTAAACCTAGAATTATTTAACAATAAAAATAACAATTACATAAATAAAAGACGTGAAATTACCAAATCCGATGAGTTTCTCCCTTATTTCACCAAATTGTTTAGTTCTTCATGGATTTCTTAAGCCAAGAAATGAGAGAAGAGTGTATGGAGGTATTCCCAATATGTATTTTGATGTTTTGTATTTTTAGGATTCGAAAATTGGATAAAGATCACGTTCAAATTGGTTTCCAAAAGAGTTCCATTCGAATAAGGAAAGTTGTCTTCGTGCGCTGATTTTTTTTGTCTCTGCACAGTAGTCAATATTTTGGTCGTAACTTTCTCTCATAATATTTGATTTAAACAATTCAAAGTGAGTTAAAAAGATAATGCAAAGGGATACAACTTTGATAGATATATAATTCTTCCAATTCGAACGTTTACTATGCCAACAATGGGTCTCAATCTTCATCTAAAAATCTGGAATATATCTTGTCCGAATTGTATCCAATTCCATTCCTTTTTGAGTTCCAATTGTATCCAATTGTCTCCTAACAATCTTCAAAGTGTCTTCTTGTGGTCCGAATCAACTATTGAGTATTTTCAATTTGGTCCTCAAACTTTCATGTTCTTTCATTTTGGTCTCTTTTTCTTTATTTCTTCCAAATTTCGCTACATTTATCATGTTGTCTTGTAAAACATAAATTGCATAGAATTAAGCTATATTCCAACATATTACCCAACAATTTTCAATATTTTAACAGTAAAATAAGTGTGTAAAAATACACTTATCAAATTTCCCCAAACTTGAACTATTGTTAGTTCTCAAATAAAAATATAGCTTAACTCTACAAAAACATGATTTGGCAACCTGTCGTGTCTCAAGATTGGAATTCAGTACTCAAACAAATGAACACTTACCACGGTGTAAAAATTAAATCAATCTCCACCCGTTACATGCTTACCTCAACGTGTGTGTATGAAAACTCATGTTAACATATTCAGGTTGTAATTTGCTCAACACCTGATCACAGCAGTTAAATATATTCTTACTTCCCCGAGAGATACACACCCCCAAACTTATATTTTTCACTCAATTTTCCTAAGGTACATTCTAAGTTGAACTTCTCAATTCTATTCCTTACCCTCTCTTAGCTTGGATAGATGTCACTATTACAAGCTCACATTTCAACTAGTCAAGATTATCCTATAGTTTTGATTGCTTCAACCCGTAAGACTAAACTGAGTTAGTTGTTTCTCATCAAATGTGTAGTTTTATCAACTGAATGTCTGGAGCTCAATCAATATACTTGTGAATTTTTTTTTCTTTTCATTTTTCATGTTTTCTCTATTTTTTTCGAACATCTTCACATTTGTTTTCTATATAACCCATATAGTGAGTTTTAGGTCGATGACTCTCATGTCAGATGACCACAAGACACCACGTTTTAAATCACCCTTACAGACTTAATCACCCTAGTTATACAGGCTCAAAAAGATGCTTTTATTCACTCAAAAATTAGTGCAATGCCCATTATGTTTTAGACATTCAGTTTCTAAAATTAGCCTCTAATTTAAAACTTTCACCTGTCTTCGTCTAATTGGGTTTTAGACAATCCACATAAGATTTTCATGCACGAGATCCCTACTCATCTCAAGGTTCCTTTGTAACAGCCCAAACATCTCCAAACTACTCTATATTTGGATTGTGCATCAGTACAATAAAGGTTGTTCGATTTCCCTTACTATGTTCAACTATTTTCTAAACATTGAGCCACATCACCAACTCAATATATCAGACATGAGTAACATGTATAGAGAATGTCAAGTTTCACACAAGCACGTTTTGACTAATCTAACACTGCACTATTTTTATTATTCTTAGCCGATACATATTTCAATATTCACATCATAGCCAGCACAGTAATCAAACCCACACAAGTACACAAAACTAAAGTTGTAATCTAATGCTAGAAAACAAATTAAAAACTGAAAATAAATAAATTAAAACTGTAAAAAAAATTTAAACACACACAGTCATAAAAAAAATTGCTGACAAAATGATGAATGCATGAATGCCCACCCCCAAACTTATTTGGATCATTGTCCTCAAATTTTAGATAACCACAAATAACAAAACTGAAAAGTACGTAAAGAACATGAAAAATGTACAATAAGGTAAAAAAATGGGGTTCAAAGTACTCCACTGATCAATATGAAGATGGGGATGGAAACCGGTCGCATAGACTACCTCGAGAACGTCAAATGTGGTAAATAGGGTCTGCAAAGAGAATTTCTTCCACCGACGGCACCTATTGCCAATGATCTTTTCAATCGCTGCCGACTCACTTTTAATACCCTACCATAATTAGGATTCTCAATTTCAATGGCCCCGTTATCGAAAACTTGTTATACCACAAAAGGGTCAGTCCACCAAGATCGAAGTTTTCCTGGGTGCTTGTGAAGTCTAGAGTCATATAAATACACTATTTGATTTTATTCAAATGTCTTTCTAAGAATGTTTTTAACACGAAAAACTTTCATTTTCGTCTTGTAGATTCTAGAACTCTCATAAGTGTCATTCCTCAATTCTTCCAACTCATTCAATTGAAATTTTCTAAGCTTACTGCCCTTTTCTAGATCGAAATTAAAATGTTTAATAGCCTAATAGGCTCGGTGTTCAAGCTCTACAGGTAAATTGAAAGGTTTTCCAAAGATAAGACGATAGGGTGACATGCCTAGGGAAGTCTTAAAAGCCGTACAGTAAGCCTAAAGTGTATCATTCAATCTTAAAGATCAATCTTTACGATTAGAGTTAACCATTTTCTCCAAAATTTGTTTAATTTCCCTACTTTCCAATTCTACCTGTCCACTAGTATGGGGGTAATAAGCAGTAAAAATTTTATGAACGACCACGTACTTTTTCATGAGTGTTTCGAATGAAAGGTTGCAAAAGTGTGTGTCTCTCTCACTAATAATAACACGTGGTGTGCCAAACCGAGATAAAAAATTTTCTTTGGAAACATAACAACCGTTTTATTGTCATTAACCCTACAAGCAGAAGATTTTACCCATTTAGACACGTAATCAACTGCTACATTGATATATAAATAACCAAAAGAGGGTGGAAAAGTCTCATAAAATCAATTCCCCAACAGTTAAATATTTCAATTACCAAAATGGGATGGGATTTAGGGGCATCATGTTACGTTGGGACACAGTACCTATTTTTTGGTATCTTTTACAAGATCTACAGTATTCATTAGTATCCTTAAATAAGGTAGGCCAGTAGAGACCAAAGTGTAAAATTTTCGTAGTAGTCTTTTTTATAGAAAAGTGGCCTTCACATGCTTGTGTATGATAAAAACTTAGCACACTAGGTATCTCCTCATTCGGAACACAACATTTTAAAATTTGGTCGGGACAGTATTTAAATAGATATGGATCATCCGAATAAAAATTATGTACCTCAACCAAGAACTTACTCATTTCCTGTGAGCTCCAATATTTAGGTATTTCACCTACAGCCAAAGTTTATAATGTGAGCAAACCATATTAGAGAAGAAACATAAAATAAATTATCATCGAAATTTCATCTTTGATGGGCAATGTGATTGCATTATCCTCGAAAGTTAGCCTTGATTGGTGGTCAGCCACCACATTCTCCACTCCCTTCTTATCTTTAATTATGATGTCAAATTCCTGCAAAAGTAAGATCCATCGTATTAATCTTGCCTTAGCATCCTTCTTTGTAAGAAGGTACTTAAGAGCTGCATGATTTGTGAAGATTGTAATAGGAGAACCAATCAAGTAAGATCTAAACTTATCAAGCCCAAAAACTACAGTTTTTAACTCTTTTTCAGTAGTGGAGTAGTTCATTTGAGCAATGTTAAGAGTTCTACTAGCATAGTAAATATCAAAAGGCTTACCTTCTCTGTGTTTCCCTAGAACCGCACCTACCACGTAATCACTAGCATCACACTTGATTTCAAACGATAGTGTCCAATTAGGTGGTTGCATGATGGGTACTAAAGTGAGTTTTTCAATTAGTGTTTTAAATGCATCAAGACATACGAAAGTCCATTCAAAAGTGGCATCCTTGTTTAGAAGGTTACACAGTAGTCTAAAGATAGATGAAAAGTTTTGTATAAACCTTTTATAGAAGCCTGCATGACCTAAAAATGATCTAACATCTTTTACTGCCTTAGGTATGAGCAATTTAGAGATGAATTCAATTTTAAACTTGTCAACTTCGATCCCCTTAGACAAAATCACATGCCCTAAAATAATTCCTGAAGGTACCATGATATGATACTTTTCCCAATTTAAAACTAACTTTTTCCTCACATCGTGTCAAAACCCTTTTAAAATTTAATAGACATGCATTCAAAGAAGTTCCAAACACAGGTCATCTATGAACACTTCCATGCAGTTCTCTACTATGTCACTAANTCACATGCCCTAAAATAATTCCTGAAGGTACCATGATATGATACTTTTCCCAATTTAAAACTAACTTTTTCCTCACATCGTGTCAAAACCCTTTTAAAATTTAATAGACATGCATTCAAAGAAGTTCCAAACACAGGTCATCTATGAACACTTCCATGCAGTTCTCTACTATGTCACTAAATATACTAGTCATGCATCTTTCGAATGTGGCAGAGCATGACTTATCTATTCACTCTATCAATAATCGAGCCGGATCTGGTGTATCATAAGGGATTTGCTTTTTCTATTGATTCCTACGGATTGGATCAAAAATAATTCTTGAATGAGGCGAGAGGTATAAATACCAAAAGGACAAGTAAATATGGTCTTTTTCTGGTCCTTTAATGCAATTTCAATTTGATAGTAACCAGAGTAGACATCAAGAAAACAATAAAAATGATGGCCAGTCACACACTTAAAGATTTGGTCTAGCAATGGGAGAGGAAAAAGATCTTTATGGGTGGCAACATTTAGTTTCCTATAATCTATGCACATACGCCAACCAGTTACTGTTTTTATGGGGATGATTTCACCTAGTTCAATTTTCACTACCGTGACTCCTGACTTTTTAGTGACTATTTGTGTTGGACTAATCCATTTACTATCTGTGATAGGGTAAATGATACCTGCATCAAATAATTTAAGCACTTCATTTTTCACTACCTCTTTTATTATGGGGTTTTACCTACGTTGTGGGTCTCTCCTATGATTAGTTCCTTCTTCTAGATGAATCCTATATGAGCAAATCAAATGGCTAATACCTTTTATGTCAGCTATGGTCCAACCTAATATAGATTGATGCTCATTCAAAATGTTCAAAAGTTGTTTACATTGCCATGCATTCAAGTCCGAAGAAATAGTTACATAAAAGGTATCACCTGTCTAAGAAATTCGTATTTTAGTCGTGCTGGCAGTTATGTCAACTCTGGTTTGGGACTCTCAATGCTTGATGACTTCTGTCATCCAATCCTTTCTAGCAACTCTTCAAACTTGGGCTACCATGGTGATGCTCCATAATCCTGAAATTTTGCATAAACATCACAAATGTTAGTATACTTCTCATCATCAAAACTACCTGGGATTTCAGAATTTAAAAGAAAAGAATTCACATGGTACAAATGTTAGTATACTTCTCATCATCCATCATGAATGTTTGATGACACTCATCATCCTCATCTGGCTGCCTTAGTTGTGGAAAATATTGACTTCTAAAGCTATGTTCCCAAAATAAAGTTTCATTAAACCATACCTGAAGTTTATAAGAGCATTAGCTATAGAAAGAAAAGGTCAACCAAGAATGATATGGATTTTGGAATTAACATTTACATCAACCTTCACATCAAAAACCAAGAAGTTAACAAGATGGTAAAATTTGTAAATTTGGCCCAATACATCATCGATTACTCCCCTAAGCCTAATGGTGGACCTATTAGCTAATTGTAAGATCACAGAAGTCGATTTTATCTCACCTAAACCTAATAAGTAAATTGCATAAGGCATGAGATTCACACTCCCCCTTAAATCAAGAAGAGCTTGTGTAAACTCATGGTTCCCAATAACACAGGACACAGTAGGATAACCAGGGTCCTTATCCTTCGATGGGATCCTTTTGCTCAATTACCGCACTCACTTGCTCAGTCAAAAAAGTAATTTTCTTGACATGGTACTTTCTCTTCACAATGCACAAGTTCTTAAGGACTAGCATATTTAGGAACCTAAGAAATCACATGCAAGAGAGGTAGATTGATTTTCACTTGTTTGAGGTGTTCTAAGATTTCACTATGTTGATTGGCAGGTTTCGGTGTAGGCTTAAGAGCTTGAGGAAAAGGTACTCTAACCGGGTTTTCTACCACTTTCTCACTAGGGGTGTTCTCCTAAGACTCACTAGACTCATTTTTAGGTTCCCAAGGTTGTTTTCTTTCGATCTTGAGGTTTGTACCATATGTTGCCCTTTAGGATTTAGTTGAGCTTGAGCTAGAAAATTTTCCTACAGCTAAGGCATTATTCAACTTAGACATATGCTTTTTTTATCTCTTTATTTTCCTCAACTACTTGAGTGATGAAAGTCTCAAACTTCTAATTTGTCTTACACTGTGCCTCTATAAAAGCAAGGTTTCTTCTAAGATTTCCTAGAAGTTGCGGGTTGATATGAAGGTGCATTAAAGGCTCTAAATGGCTGAGCAGGTTGCTGGTTTCTAGATTTTCAACTGAAGTAACCACTAAAAATTGTAGGTTTCAGAGAATGAAGCATAGAGCTTTTTGTATGTGCCTAAGACGTTATAGTGTTCCTCATAAACTCCCCTCATGTCTGCAACCTTACTACACTTTTGCTCTAGATGATCAGTTCCACCACACACAAAGCAGTGTTCTAGAGACTCAACACAGGATACATTCTGTGCAAATTTTAAGTCATTAGCATGTAGGGTTTCTAGTTCTATAGTAAAGGCTTCTACTTTGGCTCTAAGGCTATCCTCTACCCTAAGATGATAGATACCTGTGCCAGTGGAATTCCCTATGGTTCGTGACATATTGGTACTCTTAGTGGTACTAGGTCCAGTCCAAGTATGAGCTTTTTCTGCTAGGTTTCTAGATATTCTATAGACTCAATAGATCTCTTTGTATAAATTCACCATTACTTATCATCTCTATGAATTGACGATTCTTAGGTGTTAATCCCTCATAGAAATAGCTCACAATATGCCAACTATCATAACCGTGGTGGGGGCAAAGGGCTTGTAGTTCTTTATATATTTCCTAAACTTGATCTAAAATCTCACTATCCTTTGAGTGAATGATGAGATTTACTTCTTAAGGACACTAGGCTTATGGTGGGAAAAATATTTATTAAAGAACGCTTGAGTCATTTAGGCCCAAGTCCCAATCGAAAGTGGTCTAAAGGAATATAGCCAGCTTTTTATTATTTCTTTAAATGAAAATGGGAAAAATTTAAGCCTGACTGCGTCCGTTGTACCGTGTTGATTATGGAAGGTTGCTACCACCTCTTCAAATTCTCTAATGTGAAAATTGAGAAGATGTTGAATCATTCCTGATTTAGGATCCATACGTGGCATATTAGGTGGAAATATTATGCATGATGGCGTGGATGTGTGGTGGGGTGAAGATAATTCTGTGAAGTCCTAAAAGGCATATCGCTGTGTTCACTATTAGTCATGGTGTTATGTAGTGTGGTGTTCGTCCAAAAAATAACGTGATAAGGGTAGCACAACTTTGGGATGTCGATTCCACATAGAGATGGAAAAATACTCAATGTTTAAGAAAATTAGGATTTTTCGTGAATTGTTTGCAAATGATTTTTTTCAAAATAAAATTTAAATATCA
>CAIGRP010081324.1:0-43036 GCA_903798385.1 Fraxinus cuspidata | reverse complement strand
GCTTTTGAATGAAGGAAGAGAAGACTGTACGTGAATGAGTGAAGAAAAATCTCAATTCCTTCTTCATTTTTGTTTTACAGTATAAGAGTAAAGGAGTCTTTTGACACTTTTAAATAATTAAAGTTCCTTTTATTTTTTAAGTTTTGGTCAAAGGCCAACTGAACATTTGAGTGGTGGCCATCCCAGCTCATACCCCCAATTTATTGAGCCGTATTTAATTTGTCCCTTCTATTCTATCTCTTGCACTCGATACTCGGACAAATCCTGTTCTCTCTTTCCCCCTTTCTATTCCTTGCAACTCAAAAACCCTAAATCCCAATTCTTACGGCGAATTTCAGATTTGAATTGAAGTGGAAATACGTATATAAATTAATTAAAGCAGCTTCAAAATGCCTGAAAAAAACGAAGTGATAGGCCTTTCATGGGAACCTAAACTACCCGTGTTTTCATCTGCGTCCACTTCTGCAACTGGCTCTACCAAAACCGGGAATTCCTTATCCAATATTGCTGAAACCATTGCCCTCTACAAACCTAGTTCGGAGCTCATTGACGGCCTCTTTGTTCCTCCTAACGACCCAAGAAGGCTCGAAAAATTGTTAAAGAAACAAATTAAAGACACTGCTGGAAAGAGTTGGTACATGTTTCTTTTTCCCTTTTTTGGCCTCCGTTTGAGTTGGTTTTCGTGATAAGGTTCACCTGTTTAATTTTTATCTTGAAAAAAGTTTTGATTTATTATGTGTGTTGGTGTTAAATTGTTAACAGGTTTGATATGCCCGCGCCAGTTATGACGCCAGAGCTCAAGAAAGATCTTCAGCTGTTGAAGGTACTTTTACTTTTATCTATTTCCTTGGCGAATTGATTAAAGTTGATTCTTGACCATGCTATTTGGAACTTGTACAAGGAACGTCCTGCAATATAAAGCTCTAGACAGACTTCTTCAATTGATTTATAACTGGCAATTTTCTATGTGAAATTAATTTGACACCATTCAAATTTAATATTTTTTAGTACATAAGTAGTATTACATTACGGGTTATTGTATTTAGCCAGAGCAAGCAATGACCAAGACCCTGTGTTAGTGTGATACTAATTTTACAAAAATATAAATCCTCCACCATTTTTAGTTGAAAATTGACCAAAATTTGTCATTTGCAATGCAAGTTCCTCATAGAATATTAGAAAATAAACTACAGTACAAAAATTAGGAGAAACTAAGTAAACTTGCTGATTGATTGGTTTGATGATATCTTTTGTTAGTTTTCACACACAGAAGATATTGAGTTTTCAAATTTTTGGCCGACTAAGTTTTATGATTTTCCAAAATATAAACCATAAATTTGATTTCCAGACACTATTGGATTATCATAAACTGTTGAGAATTTTTCTCTCTCCCTTGTTCACATTCTCTGCTTTTGTTCCACTTAAGAGGTACCGTATATGATAATATCTATTGGTGAATTTTCTTTTGTTTTTGGTAATTACTGATGATTACAAATATAAGCATTGGTCCTTTACCAAGTCACCAAGGTAATCAATCAGACTTAAAGGAGGAGAATGAAGATATCAACAATAGAACCTCAGAGAAGAGATAAAATTCCAGTGTACAAAAATTTGCTCATTTAGCTTTCTGTTCAAAATCCAAAGAGTTGAAAAATTTATACGCTTAGGTTCGATAATTAATCTGGCACTAGGAATCTAGCAAGGCTTGGATTTTTCACTTCCTACTGGTTGTGATTTATTTAATTTGTAGAAAGAAAATTAAAAATATGAATTGAAATATGTAATCAATTACCAGAATGGATAGAAACATAGAAAATTTTGGGAGGGAGAACATCAAATGTATCCAACTGTTAGAGCAGCTTGGATTAATCCAAACAATCATACCTTAAAAGTTGGAGACAGAGATAGTAGATTTCATAGCCAAAAACGTATTCAATAAGATCACATTTAGATTGAGTTTTCCGACTTCCTCCAGGATGGATGAAACTCTCGCCTACTGTACAGTCCAGATGCCTACTAAAACATGGTTACAATGTTGTTTTAAAGAGGAAAGCTAAAACAGTCGGTTCAACATTTAAATTGAGAAGATTAAAACTTGCAAGCAACTTAAACATTATTAAATTGAAATAAAATAACGGCGAAGGGACCGAAGGGCTGAAAAATACTCTTAAGAGGTTTGGGGTTTTCTGAATATCTACCATATACTAAAAGATAGTTTTTCTCTATTAGGGAATATCTCGCCACTTCGAAGAGTTATTGCACAGTTATGATATTTATGAAGCTCCCCATGTTCTAGCGTCTAGGTTTCTTAATAGTTTGAATCTTGCCTATCAAAATTTGTGCACCCCAATACTTAGATGATGCTTACCAACAGGCCAACATTTGGTACATATTCTTCTCTCTTCGTCAAACTTGTCATGCACCCAGTCTACGTCTTTAATCCTGACAATCACCTCTTGAGTTTAGTTGTGTTACTCTTGAGGAAGATAATGAGGTTTTTATTGTTGAGCCTATTAAATGTCCTGATAGCGAGTATGAGAGTTTCTATATAATTCATCATGACAATTGAGGATTTACCCATAGGGTTGCAACCTAAACACGTAAAGAATTTTTTTTTTTTTTTTTGAATCATACACTTGAAATTAATTTTGGCTGTCACTAAAAGTTTTGTTTCCAATATGGCATAATTGTCTCCTTATCAGTGTACATTCGAGTCACCGTTGTTGCAATCATTTTGTTTCTACAGCCTAGTCTACCATACTAATGCGTTGTGCTCCTCACGTAGATTTCATTATAGTTCTTGTGGATGAGTTGCTTATTGGGGTTCTTTATCTCTATTTGGTTAAAAAGAAAGATCGTCCCCCTTAGTCAGATCAAATGTTTGGGACTAATAGTCAAATTCAGTTGTTGTCACATAATTGGTTCCGTTATTTAGTCAAGAAGAAATATCACCATCGTTGATTAAGAAGTTGCAATTTATCTTGCCGGAGTCAAGTTTTCTCAACCAGGGAGAAATGATGGAATATTAGTAGATATATTATTTAACTTTTTTTTTTAAGCTTATTTAGGAGACATAATTAGGGTTTGATTGATTTTATAGTATTTTCCTACTTCAGTTAGGACTGGTTTAATTCTATATAATGGGGGCTTATACAATGTAATGAAAACAACTTTGACATGAATAAAAATTGACACCTTCTCCCTGAACTCTCTCTTCTCCTCTCCCTTTCCTCCATCTAATTCTTCTTTCTTTTCTATCTCCCTCTTTCTATCTCCTCCCTCTTCTTCTCTCCCCTTTTCTCTTCTCCTATAATTGTACCGTAGCATCCTACGTCAGTATTACTACTTCAATGACTGGAGTTTATGTTTATGTACCCTGTAATATTAATAAAAAAAAAAAAAATCCATTTGGAAGACTATTTCTTGATGAAAGGTGAATCTTTTTTACCATTACAGTTGAGGAGTGCCATAGATCCAACAAGGCATTATAAGAAGGGTGACTCAAAATCAAAAACACTTCCCAAGTATTTCCAGGTAATTTAGCATCTGAATTGCAGTCTAATGATATACTACATTTAATTGATTCTGGTCATCCAAGAGGTTAGTGGATGAGTTCTTTGATAATTGATCAGGTGGGCACTGTGATAGAGTCGGCAGAAGAGTTCTACACAGGTAGACTTACTAAGAAGGAGAGAAAAGCAACCCTTGCTGACGAGCTGCTCTCTGATCGTAACCTGGGTGCATATAGGTAAGAAAATTTTCTTAGTTTCCCAAATATACATAATGCTTTTTACGTAAATGCTGCTAATATGAGACAATTAGCTGTTTTGTTCGGTAACATTGAATTATGAAGCCATGGTGACATCACTGACATGGACTATGGTCCTTGTGTTTATGCAGGAAACGCAAGGTCCGAGAGATTGAAGAAGTGAATCGGCCAGGTGGGGTGGCCAAGTGGAAGAGAAGTCGCGGGAAGCGAAGCAAGCATGCGATGGATGGAAAGAAACAAAGGCACTGATAGCTTAGTTATCATTCAGCTCCATCTATATGACATAGCTCCCGAAGATCTGCCATCACTTGAAGATTGGAGTAAATTGCTTCAAATCTACAATTTTTACCCTTTTTTCAGATTGATTTGCAGTGAGACCTCGGCAAGTGTTTTATATTGTAATACTAACAGCTAACATGATATTCATATTTGAACAAAAGACCAGCAAACTGAAGTGGAAAAAATAATTGAAATTTCTTTTGTTCAAACCACTTATTTGGTTGGATGAATCAAAGTTACATGAATGGTTGGGAAAATCATTCCTTTAGTTCACCACTACTTGGTTGCACTTCAAAATTGTTGGCTGGAAACAGAGGCCAGGGTATTTATTCCACATACGATGAACTTATTATTCCAATGCAAATAATCACATTTCACAATTGGAAAATATTTCCTTGCCCATAAAATGTATAGTATGGCAAAGCTATTTATACAAACAATTAGACTACCATGAACTGCAATACGTTTCACTACAATCAAGATCCAGATTCTTCAAATTAAAGTATTTGCAACATCAATGCTCAAGGCAAAGGTTCTTGAGAATCTCCCAACCGAGACAAATGAAGATAAGCATCTGTTCCTGTAAGCATAGAGACCACAGATCCAAAAGTCAATTAGACAGAAGAAATCATACATGCATTTGCAAAGCTTTAGGCTGAAGAATATGAACCAATTGAGGAACTTAAACCCATTATTTTGTATTTATGTGAACTTTGGGCCGATCAGGCACCAAAAATTCACCTGACCTTCCAAAAATTAGGCTTACAAGCATCTCACTATATGATGCCTAGCCAACTGACAGACTAAAATGATGAAATCTTACACTCAAAAGTCCAATACAAAAATCGCGGTGCAACTTGCAGGCTATGTGCCAAATGGTTATCACTTTTATGACCAACAATGTCATGTATGCTAATAAGCATATACTCGTAGTATGGTAAGCAAATAGAGGGAAGTAACTTGCCATAGCCATGGAGATAATTTGCAAATCCCCACCAAAATACCTTGCGTATAAACGGCTTATAGGAAGTCCATAACCATAACCAGCGATGGTTGTTACAGTTCCAAGGTCAATGTCTGACTGCTCGTCTAGAGGGTTCTTTGCAGTACTGTAGAGATGTGTAAATATTTTAGGAAGACCACTTCTCGGTATTCCACCACCTTCGTCAGAGACCTAGATAAAATGTTGGCAACAATATAGCGAACTTGTAGTGGTTTCCATTCACAAAATATATGTAAATGAATTAACAGATTCTCAATTTGATAGAAGAAAAAATGAGAGGTGAAAAAGAACGCGCCTTAATGGTAACATCCTCCAATCCATCAGCAACTATTATACGGATAGGAGGTGCAACCTTGTCTGAATCCATAAACTTCTCTTGAACAGCACGAAGGGAGTTTTTTACCAGCTCGAAAACCATCAAATGCAAGTGTGCTGGTACGTAACTGATATAAAAGCAAAAAGACAAAGTTTCTGGGATTTGGCACCATTCCACACAAAAAACTAAATGTGATAGAGAATAATAATAAAATTACTAACTTACGGAAACATGAAGTTAGGATCCCCATAGATATTAACATCTGGTGCACTGCCATACTCTCATAAACAAATGGAACGGGCATCCTCACTAGCATTTCTTGCAACCTCAACAGGAGACATTTTTGTATGTATATAACCAATACAATCAGGGAGAGGATTGGGATCGTGCAATGCCACGTGCTGCCCTGAGTTGGCAATAAATTTGAAGCAAACAAATTGTTGTTTGGCATAAATTTCTTTCCACACCAATAAAATAGACGTGCCCATTAGAAGCTACCAATTAAATAAGCAGGTCAACAAAAAGGTGGGGGGCTAACCAATGAGCATGCGAATCCCAATTCTTGACATATAAAACCGATCAAGAAACTGCTGAATTTCATCCAAATCCTTGTAATCGATTTTAGGATCCAAATCTTGCTTTAACTGTTGAACTCCCAAAGCCATCATAGGGACCACATTGTTGTGCCTGACTTTAATCATCTTAATCATTTGTGTGAATTCCAACTCGCCACTCTTATCCGTAATATCTTGAAAGGATCTAAGGTCACGAAAAGAATCCAAATACCAATCTCTTACCTGGCAAGAAAAGATAAGGAAAAAGAGACTGCATTGATTATACATTTGGCAATACAATCTTCTTCAACAAGGGCTATATAATCACTGAAAGTCATCACCGACTTAAGGAAGGTCCAGAATTTTCCAGAAAATTTGGTGATGATTTCTTAAGCTACTTAAAATTTGGTGACCGAACTATTCTTAAAGAAAACTGATATAAGGTTGCAGCTTCTGAAGAATGAGCTACTTTCGATCATTCAAGGAGAGAACTGATAGTAAGCAATATTTCAATAAAGTTAACATCTGTCTGGGCTTGCTAAAAAGTTCATTAAAATTATATATGTTACTGTTAACAAGGGAATTAGCATTTTTTTATGAATTTCATTTTCAAACTTTGCAGGTACGTGGCAGACAACTTTTCAATATTCAGCAGGCCAAAATTACCGCAAATGCCCCTCAAAGAACACACTTACCTACCCGTTAATTGAAGCCCCACCTACCACACTTGTACCCGCATACTTTCTTCCCCAAATTGCTTTTCTTCATTCTTGCCATCTGCGGGGAAAAAAAAAAAAAGCACTGTTGAAGCAAAATTGAATGTCACCGGACAATTTAGGGAACTCCGTGAAGGTGAATTCCAAAGTAACCATAGCCAGACTGAATATTGAGAAAGCCAACAACTACGGTTCGAGAGCACCCTTGTCGTTGTTGATCACCTATCTGCAAAAACAAAGCTGCACTTGTGCTTCATCAGTAGACCGCGCATATGGATCCATTTTCCTCTCCGGTAGGAGTATAACATGTCTTCTGTATATATGTAAAATATACTTCTAGTAATATTCATTCAATGAAATGAGTACTCTGCTTGAAAAAAACTTTCTGCCTGATGGTTCTCTTACCAATCAATGTTCGAACACGCACACAAATATGACTACGAGGCTGAGTTTCTTTTATATTTTCGTTTTGTTGATGTAGACTGCTTACTATCCGCAAGCGGCCACCTCCAACCTTGCTCCTGCAAAGACCCAAATACCTTCCCGAAAGAATGCGCAATGGAAATCATTCGAGAACAAGATTTTCGTTACCACATGCGAGAGAGTGATCGCAGACGGTCATCGAAACGGGAAGTGCTTCACGAAACATGGTTGGGAAACACTAAGGGGCTGTTCTCTTTGTGTTTCAGTTTTGTGTTTTGAGTTTTGAATTCATTTTGAGTTTTGTGTTTTGAGTGTCCATTTTGAAATTGTTGAAACTGTGTTCTCTTTGACATTTTGAAAAATTGTTTTGAAAACACCAAAAACAAGTTTTGAAAATTTTGACTTGATTATAACTGAAAACACTCAAAACGACAAATTATCGTTTTGTGTTTTCTTTACAATCACCACAAATAAGTTTTGGAAATTTTGACTTGATTATAACTGAAAACACTCAAAACGACAAATTTATCGTTTTGTGTTTTCCTTACAAAATTTTAACTTGTTTTCAAAAATGCGTTTTCGAAAATGGGAAAGAGAACGCGTTTTCGCTGTTTTGGAAAATCGAAAAGAGAAAACGACTTGAAAATGGTAAAGAGAACAGGGCCTAATTCACTTGTTCAATTCGAACACCACCATACTTGGACCAAGCAGTAGCTTAAAAATCATTTGGATGCTCTTCGTCTGAAACACAAGAGGTTGGAGGAATTGCTTAATTGCACCGGTATAGAATACAACCCAGGGCAGAATCGTCATGTCTGAGGAGTGGTGGGGTCGAAAGATCAAGGTAAAATCGTTTCGATTTCCGACAAATTGGATATCGATAAATTTTGTATGCAATGACTATCTACTTTTGTCCAGTAAAGAATTGCAACAAATGTTTTGTGAAATTGAAATAGGTTTGGTGTTGTCATGCCATCTATTTGAGGAAAAAAACTACTATATGTATAACGTTGTGATTATTTTTCATACCCTCTGTCATACGAGAACGAAGAGTACAAAGAATTCAAAGACACAAAGATTCTTGAGAGGACTATAGTTACAAAGCTTTGTTCGGGGACATGTTTGATAGCGAGAAATACGCAATCATACCAACAAAGCTGGAACTGGTTTTGTGATGTTCGAAGATAGCGAATACGAAGACCACCGCGACAAAGTACCACTTCATGACGAGAGTAGCAGCTCCAGTGACGAGGTCTATGCAACGGGGATAGCTGATGCGAGCATGGATCTTTCCGATCCGCGAAGTGGTGATAAACGTAGAAACGTGAAAAAGAACAAAAAACAAAAGAAGAAAAAAATACTTTCCTACTCTGTTCATCGCACGACAGGTCGCGTCCAAAATTGACAATTTAGTTGGCCCTACTGTCGCAGACACGAAGTCATGCTTGAATGAGTTATGGGGACGGGCACACTGAAAAAGAAAACTGATCTTTATTACTGGACGTGCAAGTTCCTTTCCTTCAAGCGTAATCGGGAGATGTTTGCAATGCAGGACGACGTTGATGAAAATTTTGATTGGGTTGAGTGGAACTGGCAGAAGTACAGAAAATCAAAACCACAGTGAGTGTGGTTTTCCATAGCAAATCAAAAGAGCTAGTTTCACATAGATTTTTCACATGTTTCTGTACTACATTGCAATGCATCAATCATTACGTAGAACCTCAGTATCTCATGGCCCAAATTCTATAAAAGACAACACAATTCTACAAATGTATCTGCATTCCCAAGTAGTTCTTGCTACACTTTCCTTTCTTCTTTCAAATATATTGATGCATGGCTCATGTGTAGATTGTAATAGAGAGTGGTGTGATGGCAAACTTTGATTTCAACTGTGTTTTGATGCCCGATTCCAATTCTGATGACGAACTTGGGGAGGAGGCATTTCTGAAAGAGCTACAGGAGGATATTACCGAATGGCTTCAATACTGTCAAATCACCGAAGTTGCTATACGCAACTACAATCGCGAACAAAGACATTGTATTCCTAGATTTCCGTTTGCAAGGAACGATCATATGTTCACACTAGACGCTATGCAACGTAGTCCGCAACAGTGCTATTCAGAATTTCGAATGTATCCATCAATGCTCCGAACTTTTGCACATATTCTTTGCGATGAGTATGGACTACGCATTGGGCAACACATAAGACATATATGAACAAGTGGGCATGTTCCTTTGCATTTTAGCACATAGAAAGGGCTACAGACAAGTTCAGACGCTTTTCAATCATTCATTGGAAACTATAGAACATTACTTCAAAGTTGTTCTTGAAGCAGTTGTTGAATTATCAGCTCGTCTAATTCGACTAGATCCCGACTACAATCACAGTGCCAAGTATCACGTACCAAATCAGAACAAGCATCCACTATTCAAGAATTGCATAGGTGCAATTGACGGTACGCACGTCAGAGCCGTCCTTCTACGCAATGAACAAGTGAACTTTATTGGACGCAAAGGAATTCCTACCCAAAATGTCCGACGGCATGTGATTTTAACCTGTGTTTTACATTTGTGCTGGCAGGAACGACGGGGAATACGCATAATGCCCGCATCTTGGCTCGTGCTATACACAGCCCTGATATTGATTTTCCACAACCAACAGTAGGAAAATATTTTCTGGTTGACTCGGGATTTGCCCATCGACCTGGGTACATGGCTCCTTATAAGGGTCTGACATATTGTACAATTTCCAACAATTTTATGACGGGGACATCGGACCTAGGCGCAAATTCTGAAATGCGGGTGATAAGTTTAATTTCAGACACTCGTCTTGCAGAAATGTAATTGAACGTGCATTCGGAGTTTTGAAAAGTCGGTGGAAAATTCTGGATCGTATGCCGAGCTATAATTTTAAAGTGCAGACTGCTGTTGTAATAGCAACGATGGGTATTCATAACTTTCTTCGACGGGCTGGCGTGGTCGACAAAGCCTTTACAAGAGTGGAGACAGATCTCGATGCTGCAAAGGTGGATCTTTCGAATGAACATGAAGAAATCGCAGCTAAAATGAACGCACAGAAAATGTCACGAAATGAGTGGGATCGTTTTCGCGATTATTTGGCACAACAATGATGATGGGTGCTTATTTGAAAGACTGCAAAATTAGAACTATGTCGTTGATGATGTAACGGTCATCATTTGCACTGTTTGTCATTTTCGAAAAGTTTGTAATGGAAAAAAAAAGATTGTCAAACTCGATTTACTACTGCAAGACAATTTTCTGCCTGCATTGTAGCACAATGAGTACACAACTTTTACAAAAGGTTTTGTCCAGTAACGCAACTGTAATTGAACGTGGCAAAGTGATTACCAATTTCATGGCACATACGTACACACATGAGTAAAAAGTGGTGAATATATTACAATCAAAATTCATGAAAATAGAATTCTTGAAATGGTGGGCCACCATGTTGTCGACTTCAAAATAAAAAGGAGGGCAAAATGGTGATTCATTTACATTTTTAGTGCATGAAATTGCACACTTGTGTAATTGTAGGCCATATTGATTTGACCAAAAAATCAATTCTCCAAAACAATCCCGCCCAGACAGGCACTTAAATTTCTCTGTCCCAAAAGTTCTGAATTAGATTCTTCGAGTAAAATTTCAATTTCAAAGTCCAGAACGAGAAGAATAATCATACATGGATTGAGATCCAAATTTAGAAGTTTCATTGTTGCAATACAAGGTTGGAAAGAGCAACCTTCATTAGTTAATCTAGAAAATTTGTTGGCCGACCAATAAGCATTGATCAAACAAATGTTAAGGACCTTACTAAACCTCTATTTGACAATCATTATTTCAAAACTTCTTAATTCTCGTACTCATTTTCAACCACACATTTATACAATAAAATATTTTGCACGTAAACCCAAAAAAAATTCCTACTTTTAACGCACATTTTCAAATAAATCACTATTTAAAACTCCATGTTCTCAAAATAATGACTATCAAACAGGAGCTAAAGAAAGAAGAAGAAGAATCGTTATTAAGAAGAGGTCGATCCCGTTAACAAAATAACAAAGAATTAAAAGAAAATAAATCTGAAGGACAGGTTGAATGAAGTTATCAAAAAAGGGGAGCTTGACAAATTTGCGACAGGAGATGTCAAAGATATCAACGAACTAATGGCTTGCGTTTTGTACGTGACAACGATGTCATTATGTCAGAGACCGACGATTCAAGAAAGAGAAGCCAACAGAAGGTAATGTAGCAACCTTCAACAAGCAAGAGATATAATAGTGAAGAAGAATGGGATGCGGATGCAACCACAGCAATAATTGAGCAGGCTCGAGAAAAAGAAATTCAATTCAAGCTTAAAGAACGAATCATCGTTGGTAGTGGTCCTACCTGAATAAATGGATTGCGAAGATGATTGGATTAATTACTCAAAATAGAACATCGTGGTTCATGAAGAGTCTTCTGAGTGGACTTCGCAAAGGGAGGAACTATCAGACTCAAAAGAAATAAAAGTGCTTGAAGAAGCATATACTTGGCAGACACCGAAGAGTTGCTAGCTACAAAGAAGATAGAAGACAATTTGCAAGAAGAGATCACCGAAACCAAGCAAAGCTCAGAGGAAAGAATAGAGGCACAAGAATTAAGTGACGAGAAACTAGCGCAATACAAAATCCTTGGCAAATGGGTGTGCATTAGACAACGCCAGAGGAGATTAGAATCAACAACAAGAGATTGAGGTGCGTACAAATTTACAACCAAAAGTAAGGAAGTCGAATAGACATAAGAAATTAAGTATCAATCATCCTAATCTAAAAATGGATGAAGAGGAAAGAATCGGATATATTTGAAGTCGCGAATGTGCTGACCGAAGGATCAGTCGCTTCAAAACTTGTCAAGTTTGAGGTAAAACTGGCGTGATGAAAAAGAAAAGAGTCAAAATAAAAAGTTGGTGCTGAAGGAAAGAATTGAAAGTCATCACCAACTTAAGGAAGGTCCAAAATTTTCGAGAAAATTTGGTGATGATTTCTTAAGCTACTTAAAATTTGAGAATTTTCCATTAAGCTGCCGACTGGAGAAGAACTAGAATGGTCCAATAATTTAATTCTCCACCGCCATTCTAGAGCTTTCTCCTCCACCGCCATACTCCTTCAACGACCTCTAACATGCACACACACACACACATTGTGTGTGGTGGCTGTATGTATTGTGTGTGTGTAAAAAGTGTGGAGAGAAGTAGAGCAAGAAAGAAGTGTTGTGAGAGAAAGATAGAGTTTAGAGCAGAGAGAGACAGTAAAGTCCAAGAGTGGTGTGAGTGAAATATATAAGTGCAAAGTGGGGTGATAATATTCTATTACTTAGTGCATTTAGTGATTATTTAAAATTGTACAACTGTCTTTTGAAATAAAAGAAAATTTATTTTGTGTTCCAAACTCAACGATCACTGCCTCAAACAACAAGAAACTCAAGTCCATCATACTTTCTCATTATCCAGCATTTACGGAAAATGTAAACTTAAAATTAGAAAACGAAAGCTAATTTCGAGACCAAGCAAACGGAATCATGAGTTGCAATAAACAATAATGCGTAATCGTCCCTGAGTAAACTATGCAATAAAAATAGTAGATAATGCAAAATCGTTCCCTGAGTAAACTATTCAATAAAATGAATTTTAAATAATAACTGCATTAAATAGTCAATTTATCCACGTGGTCTGATTATATACTTTTAACTCCACAGCTAAATCATGAAGTGAAAATAGTTCTAAAAGGTCCTAAGTCAGAGAGAGTAAAATCACTAATCTACCCACATTTCTCTCCTTATCTGATGAGGATCGAAACGATTGAAACCCCACAAATAAAAAAAAAAATCTAGCACAAAGGGTAGGGTACCTTCAACACTGCGGGCTTATAGGACAAGCCATAGGGGAGGGACTGAAGTTCAATAGCTCGGCGAGCAATCCGAATAGGGAGCTCCTTGTGGAGGAACTGGGCAGAAATGAGGAGATTTCGGGCTTTAGGTCTGGACCCGAATTCCATCATGTAACGGAGGCTGACGCCAGTTTGCTTCATAGAACCCCATTTGTGCACCTCCTCGATTAGCCCCTTGGAGAAACCTTCCCACGCCTTCTTCGCCGTCATAAGAAGCCCTCCCAATTCTGAATTTCACACTGTCAGGTTCACAATCATGAAAGTCGGGGTTGGGGCGGTGATTACAGTGCTAAATTGTGGTACATTACATGCAAATTATTAATTATCCAAGCCAATAATTGGGTTTTGTAAAATAGCACAGTACAATGCTCTTATGAGGTTGTCTTTAGAGAGAAGAATTGGGGTACTTTTAGTCCTGGCTTGATCAACAGCTACTTTTTTACACCAGTCATTATTTACCAACTTTTTGTTGATTAAAAAACAAGAATGTCCTTTAATTTTTTATACAAATATAAAAATATGAGTTTATTTAAAAAGACAATAATATCCTTTAAGTTACGAAGTAAAAATCAAACAACTCATTTAAAATTTCAAAATCAAGTCATTTTCTTTATCTATTTACTCCAACACAAATAAAAACTCTTTCAATTTCCTGACTTGATCAACAGCTACTTTTTTACACCAGTCATTATTTATCAACTTTTTGTTGATTAAAAAACAAGAATGTACAAATACAAAAATATGAGTTCATTTAAAAAGACAATAATATCCTTTAAGTTACGAAGTAAAAATCAAACAACTCATTTAAAATTTCAAAATCAAGTCATTTTATTTATCTATTTACTCCAATACAAATAAAAACTCTTTCAATTTTCATCTGTTTCAATCTTAAAATCTCATAAACATATCAAACGCTCAAAAAAAATATTTCGTTGATATCCAACCCTTCGAATCGGTAAGTAATTTCGTTTTCATTAAATTAGTATATTTTTTAAATCGTTAAATTTTAATTCAACAAATGTTGTAGCACACGTAGATAAGTTTCAAAAAAATCGGTAAAAAATAATATTGGGGCCAAATTGCAATGCCGGACGGCCTGTAACGAACGACCTTGATCATCCGGATAATGAACGGTCGATCGATTTTTTTTACCCTTATTGACTAATTCTATCTAATTTTTTTTCCTAGTATTTTGATTCGTAATGCAGATGTGGCATCAACATGTGTCCCCGATTTGTTACTTTAGTGAATTTTAAAGGAATAAAAATAGTCGATGAAAATGGAAATGGACTAGTCAAGAAGATGGGGTTAATGCAATTTTCATAACATTGAGTACATTATTTACAAAAATATATCGTGATATACAAAACATGCTTAACGTATATCCCTCTCGGTATGATATGAAATTGAGATTTTTATTTCAAAAGCATTCAACAATTCTGATTCCACTTGTTGTAATAAATTGAACCAAGACTGTAAGTCGACTCCTATTTGCGTAACTTTACTGAAAAAGAATGTCCCCGATGGTGAACATGAAGATTCCGATTGATGGGATCGTAATGTAAATGATTTTTGGGATATAATAGATATAGCTCGTGGGGAAGATGTGGATATTCCCGAGATAATTGCTACTCATCATGATATCATTGTAACGCACGGAATTTATGAGAAAGTTCAAAATAACGAGGATGAAAGGCGATTTACAAATCAGGATTTGATTGTTTTATCCATTCAGATACACAAGTGTGGTAGGAGTTCACAGGCTAGGCCGAGTACACGGTCTTCTAATTGTTCGCGTGTGGCTCCTGATGATGAAGATTTACATGTCGATCAACTATTTGACACGAAAAGAGATTTGTAAGAAGCTGTGCATGAAATTGCAATGAAATATAACTTTGAGTTTAAAGTAAAGAAATCAACAAGTCTACATACACAATTATTTGTGTGGACAAAAATTGCAGTTTGCATTTGAGAGCGACGAAGATATATATATGAATGAGTTCTTTGTAGTTTGCAAGTATGCACTTGAACATACCTGTGAAGTAGGTATTTGTCAAAATGATCAAAGGCAAACTCGATCATGGTTTATTGATCGATAGATAATGCACAAGTATCAGGATCCAAATACGATTTACAAACCCAGATATCATCAATGACATCCGTCAGGAATATGGGGTGGTCCTGAGCTACCAGAAAGCCTAGAAGGCTAAAGAATGTGCATTAGAGAATCTAATGGGTTCGACCGAGGAGAATTATGCTAAATTGGTCAGATATTGCCATAACATGGGGAGAACTAATCATGATTCGACATTTTTTATTGAGACGATGACGAGAATCACTTCAAGATTTCTTTATGGCTCTTGGAGAATGTATCCGAGGTTTTCGAAATGCGACGCGACCCCTAATCCTAGTTGATGATACAACCCTGAAAGCTAGATACAAATGAAAGTTGATAATTGCTACATATCAAAATGACAACATTCAAATTTACCCTCTTGCATTTGATATAGTCGATGGCGAGAATGATCTAGTGATGCATTGGTTCTTCACACAGTTTAGGGAAGTAATTGTAGACGTCAGAACTTTGCATTTGTGACTGACCGGGGGTAGTCAATAATAAATTGTATAGCTGAAGTTTTTTTCAATGCACATTATGGTTATTGCATGTACCATATACAGGACAACTTGAAAAGTAAGTATCGTAACAGTGGTATTGTTGCATTGTTTAAGAGAGCTGCAGAGGCTTACAGTTTCGAAGAGTTTGATAAGTTCATAATCGAAATAGAAAATAAATCACATGATGCATGGGATTATCTAACAGTGATGGGAGGTCGAACATTGGGCATTGTCACATTTTTCAAGACGTCGATATAACATGATGACGTCGAACAATGCATATTGGTAACAAGCTGCAGCAATTGTTTTATGACCGACATGAGATCACAAAATTGCACAAGTGTGCTAACACCAGCTCATAAAAATAAACTCTTCAAAAATCTGAAGGTGGCGAGAAAGCTAAGTATGGAACCCCTAGATCAATTTCGCTTCTTCGTGAGATGCAGACGTAATATCGGATACATCGTGCACTTGAATAATAATAACTTCACGTGTAGACAATTTCAATTGGAGAGTTTTTCATGTACGCATACAGTCGCAGTGGCTATGTAAAGAGGATTCCCACCTTACAGCTTATGCACTCATTATTACATGGCTGATTATTAGAGAACAACGCATGCCGAAACTATATTTCCTCTACCAAATGAATCCGAGTGGGAAGTTCCCGACCACATTCTTTCACTTAATAATTTTTTGTTGCCGAAAGTTCGACCGCGTACTCCTGGACATAGACGTATGTCTAGAATACCATCTACCAAAAAGTTTTCTCGACCGTGAAGGTGCAGACGATGCGACTAACATGACACACTTGCCAATTTTGTATAAGTTAGATCCCACTACGTAATAATCTGATGGATGTGTATTATCTATTTAAATATTATGTAATATCGATTCATAGTAAGTTATTGATTTTGACCATATTTCGATCATCGTGGTTTATTTTTCATCCACTATTAAAAAGTTGCAATTAGGTCCCCATACTTTGATGTTTTCTTTATTTCAGATTAAATATACAATTGCATTAATAAGTAGTTTGAATTAAATAATTTTTAAGCTGTTTTCCAACTAATTAGAAAATTGCGAAAAAAACTTAGAAGAAAAGATTGCAGTCAACAATTGAATAATTAAGGTTATGATACCAATTTTCATGAAATTTCTAACATTTAGTATGTGTTTGTCAGAAATTATAATTGATTACAAACAATAACGCGTGTGGATGAAGAGTATGTAAAGGTTGTGAAATTTAGAAAATAGATGACATAAAAAGATGTATATTAAATTATAAATTTTGATTAACATTGACCTTGTTTGGACCTTTTCCCTAATAAAGACGATTTTTTTTTTTCGCTAGAACATTTACAAATTTCAAAGATTTTTTTAAAAATTTTTTTTATAGATTTAGACTATTTCTTTTTATAAATAAATTTTGACAAACATTTATAATTTAATCAATTTTCCAACCAATTATTACAACTAAATGTATGCTCAATTACTTTAAAACATAGTCACAATTAAATATTTTTATAGATTTAGACAAAAAAAATTTATGTAAGTTTGACAAACATTTACAATTTAATCCATTCTCAACCAATTATTACAACTAAATATAATCACAATTACATAAACAATGTTTACATTAAAAAAAAGGATAAAATTAATACAATATACTATGGATCACAATTATATGCATACAAGTCGGACGTTAGCATCGTCCTCCAATTATCAATGTGTATTTGGTTATCGACTCTATACCACGTCCGATGCATAAAAATTCAATGTATTTTATTGCGAAAAATCTACAATCACCCATGTACGTAAATAATAATGTCAGTCCAGTTTACTATTCATGTAACATAATTTAACAAAAATAAAATTAAAATTAAACATACAATTTTGTTTATCTTGCAGTCACCATCTTCTTCAGGACGGCTAGTCTATCTTGTATTGCCAAGTCTGCTGCTCTAGCCATCATGGGAACGATGATATCCATTGGCTCTAGTATAATTTCAGTTGGCCCTATGTAGTACAACTATGATCGAAATCGTACACGTACATCATTGACTCGGCGAATACGATCTCAATTACAAAGCATGCGAGTTCGCGATCATTAAGACGTACAGATGTGTACTACCCATCCACGACTTTCTCCATCTCAGACCAAGCCCTATCACATACTCTTTCATGTAATAGGGTAATGTATACCGGTCCGATTCGCTAAAGATTATGTTATGCTTAATTTGAATGGCACTAAAAAAACTTTCAACTCGTGATAACTCGGCCAGGAAAATTAAATAATTTTGGGTGTTTCCCAGCCTGATCGAACAATAATTCCATAGCCATATCGACATGCTACATTAGGAACAACAAATAAAGATATGAATAACAGTTATGTGAACAATACGAATAATAACGAAAGAGACACTTACGTTGACATCGAGCCACGGTCCACTCTTCAAATCATTTATTTGCGTCCAATATCGAAGTCTCCTCTATCGTGTAGGTCACTCTGAAAGAGTAAAAGAAAAATTGTTGGAAAGCACATAGATGAGTTAGTTTACGTTAACAAAATATCATAAAATACTGATCCGAGTCCAATCTTTCTGAACCAGCTATCGAACATTTTCTCGTCACCGGGTCGACTTCACGGAAGAGGTTGGACAACGTACCGTCCACGAACGTTCTCTTTTTACCTCAACTATGTACGGAGAAACAATGTATTGAGATAAAAATCTCATCCTCTTGCTGACCATGTGCTCTAACACGTCAACAATATGCTTATTACCCTTTGTCACCTCTGTACCCCCTCAGACACTGGGACCTTTTCTTCCTTCGCCCCCTCTCCGGCACTGGAACTTCCGCCTCTTCCATCACCATCTTGGACATTGGGACCTCCCATTCCTTCGTCCCCCACTTCAACACCGAGACTTCCTCCTCCTCTGCCACTCCTTCGACACTAGGACCTCCCCCCTCCTCCATTACCGATGTCACAGATCCAAAAAAATGCATCGAAGGCAACATTCATTGTCTACAACAGATCATCATACCCTGTGTGATGGACGGGTTCATACCCTCCGTCCAAGGACCACCAGCCCCTCTATCAATATCTCCAGCACTTCCTCTAGTATTCCCTCCATTATACCTATGGTCATAACCTTGAGAGCCTGTACATCGCTTCGAAGCGGTGCAACCTCAGTATAAAGGTCTCCTATATCCCGTCGCAACAATCTTATCTCCTTTCGTAGCACTCCTAACTCCATCGTGAAATCCTGTCAACTCCCGTCGCATCTTTCCCAGCTTATCTCTGATAATACCAGTCAGACATGCAAAGAAACCATTGGAATAATGGGCCTGACTAGGTGCAGGCAATCCACGTGGGAAATGGCTGGATGCGGGAAAATGATATATCTTCGGGAAGGGTGATAACAGCGATGGCGGCGATCTAGTCGGAGTGAAGGAGATATATGGGGCGGAGACGATCGTTGTACCACTGGATTGTGCTCCTATACAAATAAGAAGATTAACATTAATAATCCACGCATGTACAATATAAGTCAAATCAACTAACGAAATTAAATAAACATACACTATCTCTATCTGGAACGAACTTGAATAGTGGATCGTCTTCAATAGGTAGAACACATAATCCACGCACGTACATCGGATCCTCCTCATCCATCGAAGCAGACAACTCGGCGTGGACTTCAAGCTGACATATCGACATTTCAACGTGTTAACGATCATGTATTGAGTCGAGTAAATATGCATACAATATAAATTGAAAATATATTATACTCACTTGAGGATCGTAGAGGATGCATGTTAAATCTTTGGCAAATGGCTTCTCTTGTGCTCGCCAATGAAGCAATCACAGACAACTGGTTTCCTTTCTGATCACCCACTTGCTACCCAAAGCGGGAATAGCCTCATACACCGATATCTGCAAAAATTACAATTATTATGCTTATACATTTAATAAAAAGTTTAACATTCGGTAGATTAAACATTTACTTGCAAAACTAACGGAAAGCCATATGCATCATACTTGAGCTCGGCTTCTCCGACTTGGGCGTCGAATGCACTATCCTGAAGATGTGTAACATATCAATATAACATCTCCGACCCCATGGAAAGCTGTTGAAAGCGTCAATATCATCAACAACATCCAACGAATAAAGGTTGATCGATGTCTTACAGTGTTGACACCCCAATACACTATCCATTATGAATACCAATCCTAACTTCAACTTATCCAACATGTGATTGCATTTCCTGAATGCATCATTTAACTATGTGGGTGTAACATGCCCTTTACCTCCAAAATATAAACCCAGCAACCTTTTATTTGTCGTAATACGAGCCATCACTACTTTTTCACCACTATACTTCAAGCCCGTAAATGAGGGCAAATTTAAAAATCGAGAATCTCGATACCTTCCCGTCCCCCATAACAAAATGTAGCTCATCGTCACCAACTGGTTTAAGCAGCAGAAGTAATAAGGAATCAATTAGCTAACCTAAAAATTGCACGTCCTTCAACGAATAGAAGGACCATAAGAAATATCAGTGAAGTATGACTACGTACTCTTCATCGAGCCCCTCCAAAACTGTAGCGTAGTTGGAAACGTCACAATATGACGTAACTTTCCCCAAATGAGCTCATAATGTTATCCAAATGGTACTCCATCCAGCGAAAATAATAAACGTTAAAATTATATACAATAGACAAAGAATAAAATATAATATCTTAAAATTTAATCAGTTGGATTATATACTATTGTAGGCAAGAAATAAATTCATCTCATCACACATTAAAAAGAAAAAAACAAAAATGAAATTTTGTATAAAGTAAATTGAAATAGAAAAAAATAATTTCATGCCAAGTAAAAGCAAAAAACGAAAATGAAACCCGTTTGGCATCCATTAAATTTATATCACATTTTTCTATCTTTTCTTTTTAACCATGCTCTGATAAAATAATATTATACATAAATTGAATTAAATTAAGGAAAAAAAAATAAATTAAATTAAATTAAGGAAAAAAAAAGAAATTAAAAAAATTATAACATTGAAAATAAGAAACAAAAAGAAAATAAAAAAAACACGCATACAAAAAATAAAAAAATTAAAAGAAGCAAAAAACGAAAATAAAAAATAATTGATGGAAAAGAAATTAAATTAAGAAAAAAAGATATTAAAAAATTATAATATTCAATTTAAAAAAAAGAAATATAAATATATAAATATAAAAAGGAAAAAATGAAAATGAAAATGAAAATGAAAAAATAATTGATGAAAATAAAATAAATTAAGAAAAATAAATTGAAAAAATATAAGATTTAAGATTGAAAAAAAAGGGAAATAAAAAATTAAAATGAATTAAATTGAAAAAAATTAATTTTGAAAATTAATTTTTTTTTTAAAAAGCCGTTGGGCCGTCCGTAATATGCTCGAAGCAACGGGCTCGTTGAAAAGCTCCATTTCCGGCGAGCTCCATCCAAAATTTTACATTTTCTAGTCTATTTTAACCTCGACTTTTCTTCTATTTTAATAAATAAATAAACCTTAATATTTGTATTAAACACATAAATTAGCACATTCAATAAAAAAAAATCAATTCTCTACATTCACCACTATGAAATACTAAAGATTTCAAATAAATACTAACCTTGTCAAGTTTAGAAGGTGAAATAGATGAATATGATCGTCTGTTTCGTATGTAATTTTAGAGTCCGGATCTGCTACATTTTCTTTCTCTTAATTTCGTTCTTCTTTTCAAAGAGTTTAATAGGTAAGTAAATATTTTGTTTTGTTTTTATCTTCTTCTTTTTTTTTTTTTATCATTTATTACCGGTCAAATGCCATTTTGAAAATTGGGCCGGGTCAATTGGCTATGGCTGCTATTTCCTCATTAAAGAAGAGGGACATGAATTGGGTTGGACCGATATTAGAAAAAGAAGAAGAAGAAATAATATTTGATTTGGTAATGATATTTAGGAAAATATTAAACTAAAATTAGTTAATTGTTTATTAAATTTTATTTAGCCTCTATTTGATTTTGATTAAAATAACCCTACATTTCCACACTTCCAACCTCAAATTTCATTAATATTATTAAAATTTATTAAAAATCTGATTTTAATCTACATCAAGGAACTTAAAATTATTTGAACATTTGATAAAAAAAATAAAACATTTTATTTACTGATGTGTGTAATTCAAAAAATGAATATAAATTGTTATTATACGGTTTAAGTGCACGTTCGAAAATTAATTAACTAATAATTTCATTTAAATTTAATTTAATTATTTTTCTCCTGCATTAAGCTTTGTCGATGTTGGGATTGATTAGACCCCTGTTTGGTATTAATTAAAATCAGATTTTAATTTAAATCAAAATCAAACAATTAATATTAACATTATATTTCATTAGTCCTACAACTTTTCAATCACATATTCTATCAATTTTTATCGAAATCTACAAAAAATTTAATTTTAATCTCCACCAAATAATATAATAAATAACAATAAATAAATAAATTTGTTGACTAATAGAATTCTAGACCAATTCTATGCTCTCGATGACTAGCCTATCACTGTAACAAAGTTTACTTTTTAACAATTAACCACACCATGACAAAGTACCATAAATTAAATTATAATTTCGTAGACGTAACAATTAACCACTTCGCTAATATTACTTGTTTATTTATAGGTCACTCAATTTAATTAATTTTCTAATTAAAATTAAAATTAAATTGAGACAGACATAGAGAAGATTTTTGCAATTTAAAAAATCGAGAATTAATTTTAGGAATTCTGCTCGAAACCAAACTGCTTTTGTGATTTTGCCCGTCCATCATTGTCCTTAACCAACAGACCCTCTCTCTCTCTCTCTCGCTCTCGCTCGCTCAACGATCACAACCCTAAACCAAAAATATAATAAAATTAGGTTTTGTTCCTATTTGATCGCAGGTGGATTGAATTTTGGAAAAAAAGATTATTCATCTAATTTCGACTACTGGGGCAATTTTAACTGTGATTTGCCGGTGAGGAATTTCTTTTTCCTGGGGGTTCTTTTACCGGCTATAAATGAGTAGGAGATAAAAAGGAAAGGAAAGAGGAAGGAGATTAGCTTAAAATGGCGAATACGGAGTTGCAGATGAACCCTCAAATGGAACAGATCCATGGGGAAATTCGTGATACTATGCGTGCCATTGCGTAATTTTTCTTACTTCTTCCCTATGAATAATATACATTTCTGGGTTTATAATTGATTTCTCATGTCGGTTTTTCTAGGGTTATGCCTGGTTATATAGATTTTCTCCGATTGTCTCTGAATTGTACAAAAATGTGAAATTGGCTTCTTGTTTTTTTTTTTCTTATTTACTAATTATCTACATTGATTTGGCATTATGATGTTTTCTTTCTGGGTTAAGTGAAGCAAATGAATTTTGGCCACTTTTGCTTTGGATACCATTATTGGGGATACCTGCGCATGTGGATGGCTTCAACAAGAGTTTGGACAGACTTTATACATGGGATGTCTTAAATGATTACCCTGCTCGTGAAGCGATCAAAGTTTTTATGACAATAAAATGCTTTATTAGGCCGTATGTGTTAGTTTTTTCAAAAAAGTTTGTACCTTGGTAGGTCACTTATCCAGTTATCTTTGTTATCCTTCGTGATTAATGTGAGATGGTAGGTTTGTTGGAGAAAAGATTAACCTCACTGGAAAAGTGTATTCCACCTCTGATGTTCTGTATAACCAGGAGTATTTGGATGTTATGCCTTTGACCAGTTCTCCTAGTTGTATAAACTTCTTGATTCTTCTAGTATTCTTGAAAAATTTGTGGTGTAGTAATCTCAAAACTACTTTTATACATGTGGCATGATGGAAATTTATTTTTGATATTTATCACCTTAGAATTATAGTTTCTATTGCAAACTAATATTTATTATAGCATATATAACTTCATGAAAATTACTTTATTTTAATCAGAAATGGCTTTCAAAAGCTGGATAAGATTAAAGACTCCAGTAGACAAAGTAAGCAGCTGGAGGAGCTCACTGGAAAGATGAGGGAGTGCAAAAGGTATGCATTTTCTCCTAGAAAAGTATTGGTTGTAGTGCTATTAACATATCAAGTCAAGAGGGCAAGGCTCTAGCAATAGGAAAGCGGATAAGCAGAATCCTTTATTATTTGATTTGGTATTGATGAAGGCGGTATGTTATTGTCTGGCTCATTCCTAATGAAGGAATGAATGGAGTAAGGGATACATGCTTCCTATCATGATTTCTCTTTTATTTTGTACTAGATCTGTCCTGGTACTCAATTGTATCTAATGCATGCTGCAAAAAGATTTATTAAATGGTCTTAAATTTCTCTCTGGTGCGATAAATGGAAAGAAAATTAAGGAATCATAATCCTCTACATTCACAACAAATAATTACTGACCACTTTTCAACATTACATAGTAGCAATAATTAGTGTTGATCATAAATTGATAATGTCTGCTCTGTACTACAAGATCAGCAGCATTTATTCTTTCTGATCTTTCAGATATAATGCCTCTTAATTTTTTTCATAATAATGTATTGGCTGCTAAATTTGCTAGGCTGATTAAAGAATTTGATCGTGAAATTAAAGATGAAGAAAGTAGAAATCCTCCAGAGGTTACTAAGGAACTGAACGATGTAAAGCAAAACACGGTAAGTTTCGAAATTTCTTTTATACTAGAAAAAGCATTAGATACACACTTAAGCTGAAATATAGTAATTTACTAATCATGGCAATGTATTATTTATTTATTTATTTTCATAAATTCTTGATTCAACACTTTGTCTAACCCCTCTCCCACTCACACACCGCCTGCTAAATACTGGATGTAATTGATGTTAAGATGGAATGGAACAAGCACATTTATAAAGAAAACAATCATCCTGACTTAGACCACGGTGACTCATTCTTTTAAATACTGTATTAAATTATTCTCATCTGATTAAGTGGCATTAAATTTTAGCATGTTTTATACCATTTTATATGGTTCTCATTTTCTTGTTTTTAGTTTTGGCTGGCCTTAGAAAGTTGATCATTTTGTTGGACTGAAAAGACACAGGTGCACACTGGAGCACCTGCATACTGCTGTGGTTATTTTTGTGAAAATTTTCTTTATTTTTTCTTTTACAGATCAAAGAGTTGAATTCATACGTGGCTTTGAGGAAAACGTAAGTTCACTGTTTCAGTTGAATTTTTCTTATTGTTCACTGGTTCGTGACTAATGCTGTCTGAAGTCCAATTATGCCCTAAACGTTTCCTTGTCATATGTAGCTAAGAAGCATAGACACAAACACATGATCAAGACACAATGCATACATGAAATCGAGTCACTTTCCCAAAAAAATATCCCTAAAGCATCCCTGCACATTTTGGACATGGATACTCTAGCCCAGGGCCATGCAATCTGGATACCTGGGGATATATTGACTCCAAGTAAAATGCATACGTTGTAATTTACTGCAGATAGATAGATGAAAGTGTACCATGAAATTTTCTAATTAGTTTTATTCTTTGAAGATTTCCAACCCATCTTTGTTTGATAACCTATTTGTTGTGATGCAAAATATAATATTATTACGAGGTCTAATGTATAGCTTGATTAAAAAAGAGATCATGTCTCTTTCCTGAGATCCACTGCAATAATAAAATATCTGTATGTATAGCGATAATCTTATGTGCAAAGCCTAAAAGGCCACTATTAACTCCCATATTTAGTGGCTACTATACGATCCGACAGGACTAATGCTTATTCTTTCTTGCATTGGTAGTACATGAACTTGCTAAATGTGACCAATGAATTAAGGCTTCGTTTTGCATCAAATGCAGACAGGTTATTCAGATTTGGCTTGATTCACTTAAATTCTGGTACATAATATTATATACCAGTCTTTGAGATTTGTATGATCAATCATAAATCCAGACATATTGGGCCAGTTCTGTTGTTTTTGTTAATATTTAATATCAATTTGATGTTCTTTATGACCAGCTCGAAATTATTCAAAGATTGTTCACCTAAAATTATGGAAGTGCTGATGCATCATGAAATTAACTTAACTGCTTCCTTTTTCTCGCTATGCCCGTGTTTCCCCTATTATATCTTACTTGGAGCTGGGACATTGCAGGTACACGAGCACTCTTGGAAATAAAAGGGTTGAACTCTTTGACATGGGAGCTGGTGCCAGCGAGCCTACAGCTGATGATAATGTTCAAATGGCATCAGGTGGGCATTCAATACCTAGACAGTCTCTATAATTGAAGTTCGATTTCTAAAATATGATAAACTGTGTGGTAAAGATAATTGCCGCCTTTCTGTCTTTTGCCATTAGTTTTGACTGTTTAATTACTTCATCTTTGTTGATACATTTGATGCCTGTAGGAAATTTAATAATTTTATGCTCTTGGTCTTCTTTCTTCTGATTTTGTCATTAAGTGTTGAGGGATAAAGGGTTTCTTAAGTCATTTTGTGCTTTCCAATTACAAACGTAAAAGATCTTATGTATATTTGTGTTTTTACCAATATATTTTGAGACCAGAATTGTTATTATATTCATTCAGGTGCAAGCAAATGCAATTGTTTTGGTCTATTCTATATAATTTCTTCTTTATTTCTTTACAAGACTGAACGATCAAGTAAATTTTCTTGCTGATCATCTAGTGTGTTAATGTTTTTTGTCTTTTATATTTATTTCAACATTTTCTATATTATGTAATGGCGTGCAAATCCGGGCTCCTTTATTAGATAGCTACTTAGTTCTGCCATTTTATTATATAGCAATCAAATGGATATGCTGTCTAGACAGCTCCGAAACAATTGGCTACCGGTTGGTCTTGGGATAGCTCGGCGGCTCCTTTATTAGATAGCTACTTAGTTCTGCCATTTTATTATATAGCAATCAAATGGATATGCTGTCTAGACAGCTCCGAAACAATTGGCTACCGGTCGGTCTTGGGATAGCTGCTTATTGCTTGCCAGTTGTTACTAGCAAGGTGTAACACGTTTTGGAAAAGTGTAATCTACATCTTTCTGCTCTTCTTTTACAATCTGCTTTGTGGACTCTTGATGCTCTAAAATTGGATGGATCACCTTCTGAATTTACAAGATCCAAATTCCTTCAGATGTTCATTGCATAATGGACGCCACTGCAGAATTTTCTTGGTTGTATGCCTTCCTAAATTGACATTTTTCTTCCTTGTACTTTTGACTCACTTCATTGTTCTCCATAGAAGAATACTCTGTGTATGGGCACAATGATGAAGTAACAACATAGTTCTTGCAACTAAGTTATGGCGTGCTGTTGATCATCATTTACATTTAAAGATATAATTAATATTTCATATGATGAACCCAGCTTGTCTTCTCCTTGAGAAATATTCATCAAGATATTTAGTGAGTGATTAGATGATGAGTTATTAATATCCATTAGATTGTCTTCTTTCACATCTTACAGTAGTCTTCATTACATGGATATTCTATAGAAATGTCAAACCAGGAGCTTATCAATGCTGGAACAAAGACAATGGACGAAACTGACCAGGCCATTGAACGCTCCAAACAGGTAAGCTATTAAGTTTTGCATATTCTCAAAATGTACAATTTGATTGTATTCTAAACTTACCATTAATTGTAGGTTGTCCACCAAACAATTGATGTGGGAACTGAAACTGCTACAACCTTGAAGGGCCAAGTGAGTACGCACTGCATTTACCCTCTTTTAGTGGTCTCAAGTGTTTTCTTATCTAATCACCGAATCATCTTGAAATGTGTAGACTGAGCAAATGGGTCGTATTGTCAATGAACTGGACACAATCCAGTTCTCCATCAAAAAGGCATCACAGCTCGTGAAGGAGATTGGCAGACAGGTATGGTAGTTGGCAATATGATCTCTTTTTATATCATTCTAACTCTGTATACAAACTAATGTTTGCATGCAATCACATCACTATATCTAATAATGATAATTGTGCTTGTTTGAACTTGAAATATGAGTCTACTTGGGACAAAGATGGTCAGGGGTGAACATAGTTCCATTTGGTTCTAGTTCCAAGAGAAACGAATTGAACAATGAACCAGTGTTTTTTTTTTTTTTTTTTATAATGGAACCAAATCGGAACCGAATCATTCGGTTCAGGTTTGGTTTGGTTCTAGTTTTATTACTTATTGAGAAGAAAAGAGAGAATATTTGAGAAAGAAGAAACGATGGTTGAGGCTTCAATTTCAAAATTCATGTGACGGTGGTGGCTGAGTGCGACAGTAGACTATAGGCAGTAGTTCTTGGTCTCCATGTGAGAGTTGTATAAATTGAGAAGGAGAGAATGATAGAGTCTGGATCTTCAAAATTAGTTAGGGTCTCCAGTCTCCACATTGAGAAATGAGAAGATGAAGGTACATGACCTTTTTGTCCTGATTCTCAATTGAATTTTAAATTTTTTGGTGTGAATTGTGATTCATTTATTTGTAAAAATATATATATACATATATACATAGAGCATGTTTGAGCCCCATTTTTAGATAAAAATGCATTTTGGAATAGTGATTTGATGGAGAATGTGTGATTAAAAAATAAGGTAAAATTTTCAGGTTGCGTTTAATATTATTTTATCGAATGTGGTTGAAAATAAGAGAAAAATATATTTTGAAAATAATGGGAACCAAACAAGGGTATAATGTTTTACATAATGATGAGGTGTCAAAATGTAAATGGGGAAGTTATTTGATTAATGTGATTTTGAACCAGTTAAATCTCGACACATCATATGTGGGTAAATTATTATGTAAGTTGTTATGTGTAGCGCACTCGCGCGCACATAGAAATTAATAAAATTTAAATATTGAGTTTGGTTCTTGGTTCTAGAATTAGAACCGAACCAGAACCAAATGGTTCATAGAACTAGTTCTCAGTTCTAGGAAACCATAAACATTAATTTTTTTTATTGAACCAAATCATACCATTCGGTTTGGTTTGGTTTTGATCTGGTTTAGTTATTTTGTCCACCCTTAAAGATGGTATTAATTTGTGTGACAGTCAATAACCTCTCATCATGTTTTCTAGTAGCTTTATATGTTTCTTCCCTTATATGTTATAAATTTAAAGTTCTTGTGTTTTCCAGGTGGCTACAGACAAGTGCATCATGCTTTTTCTATTTCTGATTGTATGTGGAGTAATAGCCATAATTGTCGTGAAGGTATGCTCTTTTATAGATATCTATTTACTTCCAGAATCTTATTTGATAACACTATTTTCTGCTTTCAGTGGCTAGGTTAATATCTATTGTATATTCAATAGGACATATTATTATAGTTGGAAAAACACTTTCAATGTTGTCATTATACTATACCAATTAATATACTGTTTTATTGCATCTATCAATGTCTTCACTTCCCATATTTAAACTGTCCTCTAAATATAGTTGCTGCGTCTTATATCGTGTACTGTGACGCATTATATACATCCCAATGTCGGTAGTTGATGGTCTGTGATTTGCTATTTGATATAGATTGTGAATCCCAACAACAAAAGCATAAGAGATATTCCTGGACTGGCTCCTCCAGCACCTACTACAAGGAGATTGTTGTATGCAAAGCCAGGGCAACATTTTTATTAACTTTGTCATCTGGGATCGCAAAGGCTTACTGTGTCATCCAATTTCATTATGAGGCTGATATAGCACTGCTGCTATTTGCGACTTCTGTTCAGTTTTTATGCTAATCCATTCTTGCTCGAGTTATGCATATTTGTGTTACTTGATGTAAATTATGTTTGAGTTTCTTTTTACCTTCAGGTTTTATTCTTTTATTTCGGTTTCTTTAAGCTGCAATTTTTTTCCTGTAAACCTTGAGCGGTGCTAGAACACCATATTTGATTGCACAAAAAGCTTCCAAGCTGTGTATCAAACTTAATAGGATTTGAATACAATTTGTATTTCTAGACTCTTGTTCATTGCAATTGTTATTTTATTTATTGTCATTTTTTGGCATGCTGATCTTTGTAACTTCCATCAATTTACCAAATCGGTACCTAAATCCAATCTCCAGGACCACTCAATTGTATGCTGGACAAATTATATTGGGAATCAAAATTGTACCTGAAAAATAGAAATACATCGAGTTTGGGGTGCATAAAACTATGTTCTATCTTTCAATATACGCGTGCTAGAAGAATTGACATAAGCATAATGCTCTCATGAAGGAAGTAAAAATAAAAAATAAATCTTTCAAAATCGAGGAGCTCGTGTAAAGCTTTTGTTTCCTGCTATGTTTGCTTTTGCCAAGGTTTCACGAGTTGCGATTGCTTTGCTGTGTTCTTCCAATATGAGACAACCTTGATGAGGACACAAGGGGTGCCTCTTCATCCACTGCAAAATCAGATGTACCGCTTCCTTCATCATTATTACTGCTATTAGGACTATATATATCCGAGGATTTCTTCTCTAACTTCCAATCCTGAATCAGCAGAATGAAACACACTTCTTGTTAAAAGGAATCTCCAAGGCAAAAGTAAAATGAAGAAACAATGATTAGTAAGTTCAATTTGTGCAGTCCTCCGATTATAAACCCAGGGATATGGGTGAAATTAGAAACAGGGATCTTGTTACATGTACATCAAGATTTACATAATGGATTACATGATGTCATATAGCACTCTACCATTTGATTTAAAACACAATCAACTTTTTTATCCAATATTTTCTCTCCACATCATATTATGTAATCCATTATTTACATTTTTTTATGTACAAGAGCAAAATCCTAGAAACAAATAAAGAATGATAAAGGTAGAATATTTCATGGAAGAAAGCCTTGGAGAACAGGAGATATATTGTAGCAAACAAACATACATAGTGATGAACAATAACGATAGTCATCACAAAAGCTAACCTTTGCAATCCTTTCGGGAATGCTTTCAGAAGCAAGTTGAGTTGCACGAACATCCTTGACCTTCAAATAGTTGTACAGGACTACACCACACAATGCTGCAGAAAGTTGAAGACTTCAATAAGCTATCATATACTTAACTGCAAAAACCTGCGGCAACTGTGACTGAGAACTAGCACTTAATATGGACAGAATATTACCAATGCCATAGCCAATAATGTTTAGACCAGTAATCATAGATTCTGGAAACACAACCGTTGAAAGAGCTATTAGTATCCAATCTTTAAGAACACCAGCTACTCGCATGGTCACTGCTCCAGTTCTACCGATTACCAAGAAAATCGAGAAGTTCAACAATAGTGCACAAATGGCATTGGAGAAAAAGATCCAGAAATTGAACTGAATTTGGGAGATTTCCATCCCAGGCTTTTCCAGAAAGTACCAAGGTACAAACAGAAAGACGAAGCTGCACGGGGAAAAATGCCGAGTTTGAAAGTGAGGTCTATGCAAACATCAAGATTATATGCGTTCGAGGTGGCAAATGCTAAGGGAAAATGTCCAATTTGTCCACTCAGCAAAATTCTGGTAGTCCATATGACCAAAGAAAAAACCCTTAATTTTTCTCATGTCAAATTCTTAATCATGCCAAAAAAATTAGCAATCTTTTCTCCAGAAACAAAGAAATGCAAGAGAACCATATATGTACCTGCAAGGAGCTATGTAATATAAGCTAGTGATAGGGTTTAGAGTCAAGCCCTTCTTTTGTAGAAGGACTTGAGTCAAGACCAGTCTCAAAGCTTCTGCAAATATGCCTGTAACCTGGTAAACTGTACCAATCACATTAAAATGTATTTCCCCATACGAGGAAATGACAACTCCAACACTGACCAGCACCATGTTCAAGAACACGTCCCACCTTAATTTATCAGTACCACACAAAACAGCCACGACAAATGTTGCCACTGGCACTGAATAATTAGAACATCAAAGAAAGGTGTTAGTATATTTGAACAACTTTGCCATAGATTTTGCAACAGAAAAAAATTGTTTCACATACTAAGGGCCTTGAGCATCTGGATGAAGGCCACAGATATATGCAAGTAAGCAGTGTTACCAAACCTGTGGAAGGAAAACATGTTAGGGAATGTTCTGCATCTAGTCAAATGTTAGAAAACTTGTAACAAGAAACTCTCTAGACAACAAAAATCCTGATAACAATACTTCCTTTTCATTCTTGTCTCATTCTTTTGACTTTTCTTTGTTCTTGATGCTCTTAAGCATTTAAAAAGGTGAATAGAATCAGTCCAAAGATGAAAGGTGAACACCAAAGTTATCGAAATATTGAGATTACCATTTTCTATGGCATAAAAAGCCATCAGAACATTGTATCAGGTGTTGCCTGAGTCATGAATCTGTTGAGCGAATTTTTAAGCTGCAAATGAATGCTTCCCAATGCCTATTCAATACTCTCTAATAAAGGCTATTACTTTTAAGTCTAATACACAAAGGGTGTTTTCATTGCAAAGCCTTTTGAAGAGCAAATATCTTAATCGCTTTGACATAAGTAACCAGGCACCGTAGATCTCATATTATATGAAGAAACTAGGAAGGAGCTCAAAGCATGAAGAACGGACTTGTTAATTTATATGGTAGTAGGAGGTTGCTGTATATGCAGTAAATCAAGCTGATGTACAAGAAAAATTATAGAGATAATAAGCTTGCCCTGGCAATAGCTCATAATGATTGTTTGCCTGCAATACTTTCGTTCATCCATTTTCTGTTGGTTAAAGGGATTTTGATCTTGGTTCCAGGATGACAAGGCTATATATATATATATATATATATATATATATATCAGATCATTCACTCTTAAGTTCTAAAATTTGACTTGTAAATCAGTAAGTATTATTTCATACATAGACAAAGTAAATGTCAAATTTCAAGTTCAAGCACAACAGACCGTACACTCATTTCTCAGCATTCCCTTACTCAATGTCTCTTTAATTGTAACGCAATGCACTTTTCCAATAACTTAATCTGCATTTGCAAATACAAAAAATGTTCCAGCAATACTTCATCATAAATGAAACTGGTCATTGAGTTCAGCGCAATTTCCAGTTTTGTTACATACTGACTAAAGTCTAAAGAAGTTTCTCTACTCCAGCCTCTTGTTTCTCAGTAGTGATTACTAACATGAGAAGTTTCAGGTTTTCCAAATTTGATCTAATTTTCATTTTGGAAAACCTTAAATTACCCAGCATCACATAGAAAATAGACTTGTCAATTTGTGTGATAAGGAAATACTTTAAGCACAAGGGAGATAAGGAAATACCTTAAACGTTATAATAAAACTGATGGAGACAGAGATAAAGATAAGAATAAAAATAGTTAGATATGATTTTAAAAGTAGAGTTTGATTCCAAATATGTTATTTAGATCAGATAAAATTAGATTTAAAATTTTGAAGAAGAGATTAGTGGAAGTTCTTTTGATTTTAATTAGTTGATCTGCATATGGAGAGTTTATTCAATGTAATAGACACCCTCGATTATATGAATAAAATTGATTTCTTCTTTGTCCTCAATTCTTCTCTTCTTTGATTCGTTTTCTTTACTTATTCCTTTTCATGTTCATTGTCAAATTACTACGTTCCTGTGTAAATTTGGTATCACACCCTAGTCCACCATCAGATCAACAATAAATCAACCCATTCACCTACATACCATAGCCAATTACCCAATACAACAACCTACAAATTTCATACTCCATATACCATAATCCAACATAACCCAAGCCCAGCAGTCCATTATTCTATACATATTCGTTAACTACGCTGCCCACTACTCACAATTTTCAAACTCAAGCCCACCAATATACCTATATCTACCAAGTCAAGCAAAAATACCATAAATCCAATAAACTCAGAATTTCTTTCTTTAAGATTTCGTCTGGTGATTGAAAAAAAAAATCGAAAACAAAAAGCAGCAAAAAAAAAAAAAAAAAAGTAACGAAAAAATCATTAAATAGGCAGAAAAAGAACAAAAAATTTTGACTACTGTTTGCAGGATTGAATCGGCCGATTAGGAAAATTCAATTTCAGCCGTCCACCTTCACTTGTGTGCTCTTCCACTGCAAATGTGCCAACTTGCAAATAATGAATTGGACACTGATGGACTCTTTTCAGTCTCATTTGGTATCAATTTCTTTCATGTTGATTTTTTTTTAATTTTATCCAGTTGTTTTGGCTGGTCTATATTAATGTAAAAAGAATCATATTTGTGTTTATATAATTTCATAGAAAAAATAATAAATTTAAAAAAAATGTTATGGCATGACTATCAAAAGTTAGGAGTCATATTGTTGAAAAAAAAAACTTATTCGATCTTTGTTGTATTTTAATAAACTCCTATCTTTACTTGAACACACCGAGGATTTGCCTTCACAAGTGGATCAATCACCTGTTATACCATGCTCACATCTCTTACTACGCATATCATAGAATTGGGCTCTGATGAGTTATTAAAATATTTTAATATTGCTATACATGTAGCAGTTGCTTCTTACCTTAGTGATATATTCCATACTACGGCACTCAATAACCCATATCCAAAATTCGAATAATTTTTAACTGTTTCCTCATATCTTATATTTTTAAAAAAGAATCCTACTCCTAGATATGTACTCAAGTCTGAGGAACATAGGTAAGATATGATGTGAGGAAATCTGATGAAGCAATGAGATTCTCAAATGTAACTTTAATTGTTGATGAGGTGAAAAAAAATGTAATTCACTAGTCGTTTTCATTTTCCCCAGTAGTTTTGGTGTTTGGGGTACTAGAAGACTGCCAGACAATCAAATAATCATCTTCTTAGACTAGTGATTGATAACCAGCTGAACATGCATAATATCAAATAATTAATGCCTTGCAGTAATAAAAGCATTGAATATGTTTGCTACAGCTGAGTGCTTACCAGAGACTTGATGCGAAGAAGGCACTTATTGGAATCACACAGGTTGCATATCTGTCATTGCCAATTAAAGGGTATATTAGGAAAATGCTAGAACAAAGATAAAGGAAGACCAAAACATTACCATGAAAGGAAGCTTTAATAACTAGAATTATAGACTAGCTCTCTTACATGTTGAATGTCATTTTAACTGGAGATACAACCTGCACACAGTTTTTGCAAAGATAAGATAAAGTAAATCATACTAAATCTTATTCTACACTTATAGAGAATGTTTGCATTATTTGACTTGTGCTTAACATAGAAGGTTGACTACATTTTCTAGGCATTCACCTTTGACACGACATAAGCTTTGTTTGCATTGATTACATCTAGCATGACTGACCAATAATTTTTCAGCTTGAACAGTATATATTTTTCATATCATCACTAGAAGCTGTAAATTATAAGAAATGTGATCCTTAACAATCTAACTTCCTTTTTCTTGCTTCCTTTCACAAGAAATCAACCCTAGCCACAACAAAAATGTTGTAACGTTTATGATTGAAATCAAATGAATGGAAAGTGTAAATAATAAATAAAAGCAGTTTTTTTTTTCTGGCAAATGTTAAAATGTGTTGAAGCCATTGCAGATAAGAGGTATAGCAGACTGTATTTACGCCTGCATTCTATAAAGATTACAGGGACACGTGCAAGTGCACAACATGACACTGGTTTAAACTAAGGATGATGAGAAGGAAAAACATAATAAGAAGCTATGCACTGTACCAAAACTTGAGCCAGGCAAAAAGAAGTCACTAGAATGTTTGGGTGCAACTTATTAAGTAGAGAGAGAGAGAGAGAGAGAGAGAGAGAGAGAGAGAGAGAGAGAGAGAGAGAGAGAGAGAGAGAGTATCCCTCTCATACGTTTCTCATAACTTAAGCTCACTTATATGTTGCACCCAAACATGCTAGAGAGAGAGAGAGAGAGTATCCCTCTCATACGTTTCTCATAACTTAAGCTCACTTATAAGTTGCACCCAAACATGCTAAATATTGCTTATCTGTATATTAAACCAGGTAAATATGTGAAGTCTTGAGTAAGATATATAACAAATGAGAGGAAGCCATACCTTGAAGACACGGATAAGAAAGAATGCTACTGCACCAGAAAACCCCATATGTATCATCGTAAGTGTTATAGGAAATGGAAAATTGAAGTATTTTGGAGAAAGAACCCACTGCAAACAATTTGTCATGTTCATTAGTTCCAACACTAGAAAGCATTAATGACATCAGTAATGAAATCAATGCCTCATAAGTAATTAAACAACTAAATAACTGAGAAATGTTTCTATGAATTAATGCATCCCAGGGGATAGACATGTGATGCATGGGAGCAAAGAGTCACTTGGCACCAAGGTAAGTTCTGTTTCAAGGTCTGAGTGGACATGAAAATTAAATCACCGACTCTTGATGATGCCTTCTAGATTTAAAGAATGACTTGTATACATTGGAAGTGGTCAGATGCACAGTCAAAATAATATGGCAGTATATCACTCTACTTCGAGTTTAAAGTTCAATTACAGTTCCTTATGATAATATTTAATGCATGCACTCAACTTATAAGACATACATATCGACACAAATGAAAAGGAGCTTAAATCTACAAATGAAGATAAATGTGCATTACCTTATTGTATAGAATAACTCCGGATGAGAGAGTGATGTAGATAAGAAGGTAAAGATATGTTAACAGTAATGATTTGCTGATCATGTTTCCTGATATTTTCACCCCACTCGTGTCCAAGTATTATGTCCCTGACAAGCTTTCCACTTAGAAATAAGACAACTTCTGATATGCTTAATCTACGTCGAGATTCAAAACGAGCTCAACAATCATTGCCATTCGTCACAAATATGAATGATTTGACAAGTTCCGAAGCCTGAATTTATAAAATGTTGTATCCACCCTAAAAAATTATCAAATAAACTTGTATTAGCAAAACTGCGTTTGTTTGTGGGCAAAATGAGAGTGAAAATCAGAACTACTAGAAAACATCTGAAATGTAATATATAATATGAGAGAATAGGTGCACTGAGAAGATCATATTGTAAGAATACATGGAAAATGACTTTAAAAGGTTCGCTAAGTGTATCATATTATGCAAATTCATACAGAATGACTTTAAAAGGCTCACTCATGAATCCCAAAAGCAGTACTATATATGATTCTTAAGAACCACAGCATACAGCCGTCCAAGATAGTTCCAAGGGCAAATCAATTACTCGTCGATTCAATGTAGTAAATCAAATAAGAAATGCTACTAAAAAATAACTAATGTTCATCAATCTTAACACCAAATGCGAAAAAAAAAAATTAAATCCACAAGTTCCCCCACTATATTAACAGGTGTACTAGTTGAATTTCACAGCACATTGCAAAAATCAAAGGCGAAAACTGAGGAAAATTACACAATATAATTCACAAACTTAAAAAAATACAACAAAAATTTGGAAAAACGAGTAGTTATACCTCAGATATGAATTGGCCAACGCCTTCAAAATTCGTTATAATACACAAAAATTACTCGGAAAAAGTGAGAGGGAAAGGTGAAAAGAAGAGCGAGAGGGTTAGATTTGATGTGCCATTATTCACCAATTACCTGGTTATATTTATTAGCAAAAGCAGTAATTAATATATGTTTGGTACTGATTGGACCCATTGGCTGGCTCAGGCGTGTGAATCTAGGACTGTCACGTGTTGGGTCTCTGATTTTGATCCGACCCGATTGGATAGGATACCATCGATGATTTTGAGAATAAAAGAGTTGTTTATAATCGATTTAAATAATAAATAAATATAGGTAAGTGACAATTTAAAGGTTAAAACTTATTAAATCTACAAAATATATGAATAAATATGTATTTAATCAAACATACGCTTAATTTCATTAGTAACTACGTGCAATCTACACTAACTTAATGAAAATCGATGCAGTGAAAATGATACAACTTAAATAATCAACCGACAAATTTACAAGTATCATTTTTGTGTTATGCATGCAAGTTAGATTTTAAAACCTGTTCCCTGAAAATGAACGTGCTTTTTATGTCGGGAAGCCAATGTATTTGTGAGTAAGTTCTCGAATAACCGCTAAAGAGTTTTTGAGTGATTGTCAAACACAAGCGGTAATAATAATAGTGTTTGAATTTTTAGTCATTATTATATTTGGTTATTGGTAATTAGGAAATTGGTATAGAGAAAATAATGTATAATTAAAAGTATAAATTAAAGTGGGAATAGAAATAAAGCGAGATATTCAATTGAAAATTTCTATAGGATATATTTTGCCCGCTACACTAGAATGATAGCGCACAATCACATTCCTTTGCTAGACATGTAGATACCATATATACAAGGATTTCCACACGAATGCCACATTTTGCCTCCCACTCATAATGACACATTAAAGCCTTTGTTAAAGCTTCTCGACATAGTACTACTATAAGCACTTATTCCAAATCACACCGATGTACATTTATCCAACTTAATATATCGTTGTGATCTCCTCAAGGTAAGAATTAATCATCAAGTAATTTAATTCATACATATCTTTGATAACATCAAATGATAAGGCCAATAAAATGGATCATATATCTGTACATTTAATTGACATTATCATTTCATCCACATCACATATCACATTACATGGGGATAGTCTTCACTTTTTATGTATAACATTATTCTTAATTATGGATAGAATTAACACCTTTAATTAGACTCGAGACTCACCCCAAAAAAAGTCCTTTAAAATTGACAAATTTTTTTGTTATAAAAAGTTAAAAACCAATTTAATTCCAACATTAATAACTAAAAGTGTGTGCGAGTTTACACACACACACACCATATAACCCTATTAACTTCTGAAAGCTCAGCATGCATCAATTTATTTGCATCAATTAACTATAATTAGTTCCAATTATATATTATTCTACTTGATATTTTAGCTGAGTCAATTCTTGATTTGTACAGATCTGTCCATTCAAAATTCATTTTTAGTTCAATTCAGTTTGGAAGGAGAAATGGAAGGTCAAATACAAGGAAGAAGGGATGAACAAAGAAAGATTTTAAAAATCAAACGATTTTAATATAAACACGGGTGGTTTATGCATGGGATACTTGAGTGGAAAGATCTTATATGTGCACATGATAAGCAAGATATTTCGAACCTTGAACCATGATACTTCAAACACCGGGTATGTAAAAGAGATTCAGAGTGTGTGAACAGACCCACTCAACATTTAAGTTCTAGTGATTCGAGTGGCTCAAAATTCAACTAAGCATTGTTTTTAGCCCTTGACCATTTTCCAAAATGGGGGATTGATCTTACGGGCCCCCTACCTAGAGGAAGAGATGTCATGATTTGAGTGAAGAATCATAACGTGTATGCATATAGCACAATCTTACTAAAGTATATCTTCCGCATGATGACATTATTCATAATTCCATGGATATTGTTCGTTGTATTTTGTTATTATTTCGAGGTTTGCAGGAACTTCGACCCAGGTTGTGGGCTAGTTTGGGAGGATTAAAATTGAGTGGTCCGCTTGGAATTTTAGAGATACAAATTGAATCAGATTCAAACATGGCGATTAATTCTAAATGGCGGAGATAGGCCTTGCTATATTCAGTGGCATTGGATCAAATTGTTACATGTCAACTATCAATTGAGACCTTAATCCAGAGCTTCAAGGCAAAATGGTCTTAGAAGCCCGAAGCGTTCCTGTATGTAAGTGGCGGATTTAGTTGGGCCTGGCTAGGCCGTTAATTTTTTCATATGTAAAAACAAAAAGAAAAAAATGTATGGAAATTTTTTCTTTCATATTAGTTCAGTTTTAAAAAAAATAAAATTAGTCTAGTCCTAGATCCGCCTCTTGATACATTATAGTATAAATTTCTTTACTTCATGACATATTTATTTTATTATTGGCATACTTTACCTTTTGTAATGGAAGCAGTGTTGGAAAGTATGAATAAAGTCTCACATCGGTAAGTATGAGGTAGTGATGAGCTTATAAGAGATTGCGATACTTTGTCTATAAGGTTAATATTTTGAGATGGAACCTTAATTTCCTACGAACGGTATAAAAGATGAATCGTCAATCGTAGGATGCACGATTAGAGCTGTAAATGCATCGGATATGGATTGGATCTGTCTATATTCAATCCGATCCGATAATCCAACGGATATTTGATTGTTAAATTTATATCCGTTTTACTATGTTATTAGATATCAGATCCAATAATCCGATCCGAAATTAAAGAAATTAGGTAAAAAATAATAATATTGGAATCAACTTTTATTTATTTATTTATTTTTCAATTCTTAAATGGGTTTAATAATTATCAACTTTTCAACTTTTTTATGTTTTGAATTTGATGATTTTTTTATTATAAATTTTTTATTTTCTCATTTATTTATTTTAAGCACAAATAATATGGCATAAAAATATTTTACCGACTCAATTATTTATAACAAATTGAATCGGATTGTTATCGAATTAGATTCATCTATATCTATATTTGATCCATTTAGTTAACAAATTATCGAATTCGAATTTTGATCGAGTTATTGGACCGAGACCCTGAATTCATCTTCCATTAATTTTATAGGATTCAAATTAAAATCCAATTCATTAACAGCCCTACGCACAACATGGATCTTCAGATACAACTAAACGAAGGTGATGGGACTTGAGTTGGATTGTGATGTTTGAAAACATCCGTGATTGGGTCTCAAGACAAGAGTTGGGCCTCCATGGAAAATGTAGTTCTTCCTAGTTTGAGGAAGAGGCCGACAGGCTTTTGCTTAAGGGAGCCCAAATGTTATGTTACTTTGTTCAAATTGTTTGGGGAGTGTAAACAAAGTACAACGTGGATTAGACATGAAATAGACAATGTGCTTACCATCCTTACAAGACGAAACCTCAAAAGGGATGATAAAAAAAATCCGTTAAACCCGATACTCAAGGATCCCGTGCACGAACAAAGAGGGTATTACCCGCCTATGGGGTAAACTAGGTGCGGCCCTGAAGCGGGTACAGAAAATATGGTCCCCATCCCCTTAAAGTTTATCTCAAATTTAAGTATTTTTATCAAAAAATAAAAAATTATCATCATTTATGATGTAAACATGAATTGTTCTTAACAAATTGAAAAAAAAAAGTGATTTTTCATCAAGTTAAGACATAAAAAATAAAATTAAAACAAATGAAACAAATCAAAAAAATAAACGGGTTCCACCCCGATTTAATCGGATATATGGCGGGACAAGGTGACAAAATACTTGATGTGACGGGGTGAATGGTCGACTCACCCCGTTGCCATCCCTAAACCTCAATTTCCTTCATTAATACTTCCAATTTTAGAACTTTCATTAACTTTTGTAATATAAGATATACTTTTCTAATTTATACCATGATTTTGTATCAATAAAACATGGCATAGTTACTTTGAACTGCCTTCCCCTTCTATGCAATCGAAATTACATTAGATCGATTATGAATAGTATTTAAATCCCCAAAAACTAGTGTCCTAAAAAATTTAGAAGTGCGATTTTTTTTCGACCTTTCATAAACGTGACACGATGTCAATAAAAAAGGGTCAAAATTAAAGATAATGTGAATGTGAAGGAGACCAACTTGTATAATTGGATTTAGAAAATCATGTGATTAAGAATTTAAGATCTTTGTTATCCCACATCATTACGAAAGAAAATTTGATGCAACCCCCTACCCAACAACCCAACCCACATAGATGTCGCATCCTCAACCACTAATCCTCGAGTTAACACAACCGCACGCACGCACGCGGCATCTAGTACAAGAAGACATACATATAAATATTTAATTACCAAGTAGAATTGGCTTCTTATACCTTCTACAACTTCCGACAATATCCAAAATTCCAGCTAATAGTCATCAATAGATGATTAAATGGAGCATGTATTTTGATTCCCTTTTGTGGAAGGTGGAAGCACAAATGTCTTAATTAGTATTATTCACTTGGATTATAGGACACAAATTATCTTTGTCTATGTCTTGTTTGTTTCTTCATTCTTGTGGTGAATGAATATATATTATTTTATTTATTCGGTTATTTTATATGTTCACTTATAATTGTAAAAACACGAGTCATTTGTGGGGTAGAATTATTCATGTTTCTCTCCGTATTATCGAGATTGGATTAAAATGTGCATGTTTAATGTATATGATGGCGATGCCTCGTGTGGAAATCTTGATCACTCTACATTTTTCAGCTTTTACGTTTTCCATACACTCCTCTTTAAATTTGTAACTTGACCATTAAAGTGGAAAAATGGGAGATAGCTCCATTACTTTTTCAAGTGTCGTACGTATACATAAGAGGCTTTCTTACACTATCATCTTACGTTTCTGAAAATTTTGCTCTTAATCTTTTTTGAGTTGTGTCGTCTCCTTGTATGGGATGAAAGCAAAATATAAAATTAAACCCCTGTTTTGTTTAGATAAAAAGTTGATAAAATTCAAGTCAGTCAAAAATTAATTTTAACTGTACATTTCATAAATTTTACATTTTTTATCAACTTTTCAATTACACTTCTCATCAATTTTTATCAAAATCCACTAAAATCAAAATTTTAACTACATGAAACCAAGGCTAAGAATGGGAACAAATAATTTTTGTGTTTAGTTCAACCTACAAAAATAAAATAAGTTTCACGAAATAAGTACTAAGGAATACTACAAAAGTAGTACCTAAATTTCCCAAACAACATGTATACAAGTGAAAATGCTAAGAACCTCGAAGTCTTAGGACAAACCATCATTGATTCTTGTCACTTACAATTGTACCATGTATGCATTTTCAGCCAACTCTTTATAATTATTAGGGGGGTCCTACTTTATTTATTTGGCTCAACACTGATTTTTCTTCGGTCAATGTTTTTCATTTAATGTGCAATTCTTTTTCATTAATGAACCATTGGATGTACCACTGGGAACGACTATTTTAGTCCTTACCAATAATGATTAAAGACTTTTGGTTAAGTACACTTGATGTGTCATTAAGGGTGTGTTTGACCCATATTATTTTGAAAGAATGTATTATGAAATAGTAGATTGATGAAAAATGTGTGGTTGAAAATAAAGGAAAAGTTATTGACGTGATATAAAATATTATTTTATTGAAAAATGTGTGGTTGAAAATAAGTAGAAGAATGAGAATGAGAATTTTAATATGTACCAAACATGGGCTAAATAAAAACTACTTTTCTTAAAAATATCGACTTTGAATATTGAACGTAGGGGTGTATTCTCTAAAAGTTACTGTGTATTCAATTAAAACTTTTTAGAACTTCCTATAATTTATGGGGTATTCAAATTTTAAAGATTTTAAGAGATTTTTATAAAAATCTCTATGATACTAACTTTTAAGTATAAAGTACGAAAAGAAAATCTCAAAATTTGTCTTCTCATTAATCACAAGATTTTGGG
>CAIGRP010081319.1:0-11510 GCA_903798385.1 Fraxinus cuspidata | reverse complement strand
AATAATCCATCACAATAATTGTCCCCGTTTTAATAACAACTAAATAAAAATATAATAGAAGTCAGGGCGTCAACCTTTTTTTCATATATAAAAAATATTTTTTTCTGATTTTTTTCTTCTAGTGAAAAAAAAAATGTATCCTCTCCTAATTCCGTCGCTAATAAGAGTTGGAGGGGGCTTAGGACTAGGCCTAACAAAAAAAAGTAGGAAAAAAATAAAAATTTTACCTCGTTCAGAGATATGATTTACATATATAAATCTTAAGTAGTCAATAAATTTTTCGCTCTTCATGCGCATTATGAATATTCCAATAGAATCATCATCAAGTTCGAAATTGGAAAATGTTTTGACATATTATGTGTTAATTTTATTTAGAATGAAAAAAAAAAAAAAAGGTACGAGTAACCATATTTGGGCCATTGTACTTGATTGTGAATTTGGTTTGGGCTTAATAAGGATATTGAGCACTGGATATTTACATACCCTGAAAGAATGGGCCTCAATTTGGATTAATTTCGTGTATTAAAATACAAATACAAATAAATAAAATTGTAAAGTGAACTTAAAATGAGCTCAATTATCCTCTAATTAGTTGTGATGCCTGATGAGCGTATAGGGCTCGATGAGTGGCCTCTCTCCTCGCTTCTATCGAGTGAATCATTGAGCTTATGTTTCTTTTTATATTTCAAAGTGTACGGATCGTAACAAGTAATAAAGTTATTTTACAATTAATTCAATTATTCCCGTCTCAAATTTGATCGAAAACAAATAAAATAGTTATTTTTCTTTTTGTGATTTTCAATTTTAAATATACTAAAATAAAAAAGATTTTTTATATGATAATAATTTAATTGTTAGGATTCATGAATTTTTTTTTACCATAGTTATCTCCTTAATCTCAATTACCAAGTTTTATGCAATTGATTATGTTTATCCGATCGAATTCTTCCAATGTATTTAATTTTCCCCTCTTGAGTTCTCATTTAGTCTATTTAACTAATTCAATTCAATATCTATATGTGAATCAATCTTAGTTAAACGCAATCAATGTTCTAAGAATTCATCTAACGACCGCATTAACTAGTATAAATATCTCTACATTTTATACTAAATTACCGAATTTAATTACGTTGTCTAAACAAATAATCTGCATCTCTACGTAATTATTGCTCATGAAATTAATGAATTAGCGGCAAACTAATCCAAGCATTAAGAATAAAAGTAAAAATAATTCACAAAATCAAATGAAAATTTAAAACTTTTTAATGAAAATTAAGGTTCATATCTAGATTACAATCATTCATCCTAACTAAATACTTAATTACACATCATGTGAGAATAAAAATATAAAAAGGAATTAAAGTACATCATTGGGTATTAAGGAAAAATGAGAAAATATGAAAATTTTGCACCAAGATTCTGCCTTATTCTTGTAAAATCTTGAAACTCTATCTCCTCGATTGATTTCTTGATTATTTTTTTTTGTTCAAATTGATTTACAGCAAAGAGTTCAAATTAATTTCTACAAAAAAATTTAAGAAAGAAAGAAAAGGAAACAATTCCTTTTTCCAATTGAATTTCTTTTCTCATGTGACTTTTTTCATTCATCTTGTAATATTTGCAATTAAGTCATCTTCATTCCAAAGTAATAATAGTTGATCTGAGATAAGTTTCGGAGTTTGCAATTTAGTTCTCAAACTTTTTAAATGTCGAATTTAACTTCCAAACTTACGAATCTTTACCAAATGCTCTATAAATACGTTCAGTTGATCCTTTACAATCCAGTTAATCTTCAATTATTTCAAATCAACTCCCATTAAACTCCAAATATCCTCTTTTTTCACATAAATTGTATCAAAGTTGGGACTTTCCTACAATTAACATAATTTACACAAATTAAGTAGATCATCGCTCAATTATATATAAATAAATGAGAATAGAAACCAAGATAAATACATAAAATGCACTTATCAGCTTCTCCTTAGGAATGCACCATAGCGAAGGTTTCCTCAACTAGTCGAATATTGACACTCGAGTGAAAATAGAAGGAAACTTAACTGCAAGAACCATCCGTCGAGTAGGGATGAAAGTCAACCTTAGTGAGTTGATGATGCCGAATGAAAGGGCTTACCTGGTTAAAAAGAAAATAAAAAAAAGAGCTAAAACGCTAAATTTAAGCTTAGCAAAATAGGCTTATTTATTTACATTTAATAAAGACAATAAATTAATCTGCCGTTTATATTTTATTTTCTATCATAATCCCGCAAAAAAAATAATAATAATAATTAGACCCAAAAAAAGTATGTTTATGTTTGGTTCCAATTTTTTTAAAAACCCGCGATGCGTTTGATTTGTCATTTTCAACCCGTTTTTCAATTTTTAGTTTTTAAAACACTCAAAATGTGTTGGGTAAACTATTTTCGAAAAAAAATCATCTAATCACGAGGGCATTAGTGAAGTCACTAGTTCGAACCCTCATTCAACTATGGAGTATTTGAACATCTTAAAACAATATGGAAGGAGTGTCTAAAGTTGTTTATATTGAAGCAAAGGTTTTCAAAGGTCCAAAGGATGACATTTGTGATGATGTCAGAAAATTAGGAGACGACGTATCTTGAAACTCATTTGATTTGATTTGATTTGCTTGATTGATTGGTCTTGTTGAGTATTTTGAACTTTCAATATGGGATTGCTTTTTTTTTTTTTTTCCATATATTGACTATGAACTTTGTAATTCTAAAGATTTGCTATTAGTTTTATTTTAATCGATATATTGAATTTTAATATTATATTTGTTGTAATAATATTATAAATGATTGTGGTAAGCGCATAAATGATAGAAGTGACAATGATTTATTATGTATGGATGATTTCGATGCGATTGTTGAAGATATATTGATGCTTAGTAATTTTCTTTGCAATGATAGAAGTGACAATGATTTATTATGTATGGATGATTTCGATGCGATTGTTGAAGATATATTGATGCTTAGTAATTTTCTTTGCAATGATTCCTAATTTTCACCAACTTTAAAATTTATATTATTTGATCACATATTAGCAAAAAATTAATATATTTTAATAAATAATCAAATTAATCTACATCTACAATATATTAAAACAAAGGATCAACGATAAACTTTAAATACCCAATTTACCCTTATATATTTAGCTATATGTTCAACATACCATTATTTAATTTTAGTTTTCGTAATAATTAATTTATAACATTAATTCAACTTATTCAACATGAAACTAAAAAAATTCATTTTCTTTTCCATCTGTCAATAATTCCCTAAATTAATCTTTTTAATATTATATTAATTTTTACTAACAAATTTTATTATAAAAATATAACTTAAATTTATTTCCTTGGTTGAATTAGTCAGTTTAAAAAATCGCGGTTTCATTTGGTTGTTTCACACATATCCTAACAACTAAATAATATATTTAATATAATAAAATTAAGGAAAAATTGCAGCACCAATCTCAAACCTTTAATTTTTTTTGCAAACTTTATCTAACCTTTAGTTTGTGCAACCAATGATCTCAAATCCTTGAAAAATTAGCACCCGAGTTTGAATTGATGGAAATATTGTTGTCAATTTTGAAAAATTAGCACACAGGTTGGCTCATGTCACGGGCTATTTCTGGTCTGTGACGATAGGGAAAGAAAAAATTACAAAATAATAAAAAATAAAACTGCGCTGCCTGCAATAAATAAAATTTTAAAAAATAAAAGGCAGCATGTAGCTGCCTGCTGTCAAGCAATGCACGCTGCCTTTGGGCAACATTTAGTATTTTAATATATAATAATAAAAAAATATGTGAGCCGGCACGGCTCGACAAAGCCCAAGCGAAAGCTCGGGTCGAGCCTAAATTTTTCTGCCGAGCTTTTCAAGCAAAAAAAAAAGCCCGAACATTTTTTACTCGAGCCGGCTTGAATCGTTGACATCCCTAGATGAAAACCATCTATTTGACTCTTACTTGACCTAAAAAATAAAAAATTGACCAATTTTAACTAAATTAAAAAGGGTAAATTGTATACCTATATTTTCTCAAATATTAACAATTAAAATAATAATAAAAAAAATCAGCATTCAATCCACTTTCATCTTCTCCAAACCCCCAACTCACCCCTTCCCCGAAATAAAAAATTAGAACCCGGTAACTGCCGACCACCACTACCGTCCATACGCTGTTGCACCTTAAAACCATCGTCGCCACTGTTGTCTAAAACAAATGTACCATTTTACCATTTTTAATTTGGTCAAAATTAGTAAATTTTTATTTTCTTAGTCAATTAACAGTCAAATGAATGGTTTCCATCCATTCAAACTCATGTTGCTAATTTTTCAAAAGTTTGGGATCGTTAATGACACGAATTGAAGGTTAAGATAAAGCCTGTAAAAAAACCCCCAAAAGTTTGGGACTGTTACTGCAATTTTCCCTAAAATTAAAGCATACAAAATGTTATTATATAATTGAATAATTTATTTTACGTTATATTTATCCATATTTAAAATCTGTATTGATTGATAGTTACATATGAATCCCCACGATACCTAAGTTTGGATAAAAATGAAATACTAAATGATAGGATAATTAAGATAAATATTTATAATCTTTGCTCATTTTCACACTTAAGTCCTCTATTATTTTTCGTTATATTCTTATCACTATATGAAACTAAATAAATTATTATAACATTATAATATGTATTAAAATTATAATTCATCAACGCACAACATCAACACATTAAAAATTTCAATATACAAAGAGAATGTACGATGAAGGAAGATGGGGAGATTATGTTGAGACTATCTTTTTAAACATCTTATCAATTGAGAGCATGTGAAAAGGATTGAGATATAACTATTTTTATAATTAATAATTAAAATAAATAAATGAGATAGGAGATAAGGTCTGCTTTGTTTAGTACATACACTATACAGTAAACATGATTAATATCGTTATAACTATAAAAACAAATATTTCTCATTCTAGAACTATTGTCAATGAAAATAATTTATTGTAGGTTAGAGTTTCTCAAAACTCGAACATAGTCTAGACAGTGTTTATGTATATGAATGTATTCATATGGGGCATGGGAATTTTGGAGACGTCAACTTGCACGAGACAAATTATACAAAAAAAAAAAAAAGTTATTTTGATATTTGACAAATTTATTAATTATGCTAAAAAGATAATGAAGTTCTTTTTTTTTCTCTATTTTATTTTATTTTATTCTTTAAGTAATAAACATTTAAATGATGAACATAAACTACTTATAAATTGATGAGTGTCATAATTTTATTTTATTTATTTATTTACTTTGTGATTAGTTAAGCTTGGTTCGTACTTCAATTTTTATGAATTTAATTGTATGAAATTTATATTTTAGATTTATCTATTATCGCGAATTATTTTAATTGTATATATACATCTGTTTGAGATGTTCTAAACGTGTGGCAGTCGATAGTATTGTTGTCTCGTCGTATTCATACAAATATGCATTATTATTTTTATTCATATTTATGAATTTGTAGAGCCACATTTGACTGTACTTCTATATGTCAGATCTCTTTTTACCATTGCAACTTATCTTTAGCTCGACAATTTATGTTTTTAATATTTCTAATTTTATGGTTTTATTTAGTTGTTTTATTATTTATTGAATTACGTTTTGATAATTACTTTTAAGAAATATGATGGGACATTAGCATAGGTTCAATTATATATTGAACTTTGGCAATTAATATTTTGTTGAAACGTGAACAGTAACCACTTTGTATGGGTCTTTGACTAATTTTATATTAAATAAAATTATTTGAGATTTTCTTTTATATTTACACGAAATTTTAAGTATTAATTATAATTAGTATATGTTGCTGCATTATATTGATATCTAAACACAATCACATTATTGATAAAGACGTGTTGTTTTAATTTTTTTATGTTGTAAACATCACAGATGAATGCAGCATCGTCGAAAAATGATTTTTTTTTAATATTTTATTCTAGAAACACTACAGGTGCATTTGATTTTCAATATTTTCCATGGAAAATGATTTTTTTCACCTAATTTCCTACTTTCATACTATTTGATTAATAATTTTTTTCATGAAAAATATTTTTCTACTTTTGGTCACATGACCATATTTTTTTTGAAATCAATGAAAATATTTTATTTAGGGTGATGTGGTTTTTATTTTTCAGATAATTCACTACTTTTTCCCTCATCCATCCCGCATCTCTCATCCACTCACAATAAAAAATGGATAAATATAATATTTTATAGGTTGAAAACTAAATCAATCATACACATTTAATTAATAATTTTCATACAAATAAATTATAGGCAATTGAATTAAGTATAATTTATTTTTTTTCCATACAAATTTCATTATAGCAATCAAACGCACCATAATAGAAATGAAGTTTGATTCATCAATAGATCAATAAAATGAGTCAGGTCGTTAATTTAATTTGAAAAATATTATCCATTTTTTAATTCTTAATATATATTTTTGCTGTCATATCCCAAATTTGTTTCCATATTTGTAAGATAGATGTTACCAAACAAAAATAACTATTGTATCTTTATAAGATAACTAAATGCAATTGAAAAATAGTGAATTATAAAAGTATTCATACTTCAAAAACGTTCTATTGAGATCTACAACAATAAAAACGAATCATTGAAAATTTAAAACTAATTTTGTGTGACAGAAGGTATTATGTAATGTCATAATTAGTCAATACTTTTCTAGTAAAAGTTTTACTATTAGACTAATATGTTATATTTTTTTATAATGTTTTCAAATAAGGAATTTTCAAGTTAAGTTGTTCAAGAACATAATCGAAAAGTTTTTTCCTGTGCTTGAGTAAGAAAAAACATATCGATTTCGAAATGAAAAAATAAGACCATCAACCATTATTCAATATTTTCACATTATATATATTTTATCATAAAAAAATAATTCATATATATATATATTACACTACAAATTTAATTTTTCCTTCAATTACTTCAATTATTTTAAAAAAACATTAATAGTCTTTCAAAAATATTTCAAATATAATTCATTCGATACATAAGACGTGCCGCGCACGTGCTTGATACCAATTGAATAAATTGTCATAAAATTATTTCTAAGATTTTTAAACCTAACACGTTTTCTAATTTTCTGTTTTGAGAAACATTTTTTCAAAATAACAAATTAAATGCGTTTTCTACAATATTAAAATAATCCCTCAAAATAGACACCTGGAAACTAATTCAAAACTGAAAACTAGAAATTGAAACGCAAACCAAACGCACCCTTATTTTTTGAAAACTCATATTTAACTGCACATTCTCCCATAAATTAATTTATACGTAAATCAAAAACTTTTTATTCATTTTTAACAATAAATCTTTCAAAAAATCACTATTATTATTATTATTATTTATTTATTTATTTTATTTTATTTTTTTTAGCAAAATAGGGCTCAAAGGGGGCAGAATTTCTTGTCTTTATTCATTTTTGTGGTGTGTAAGTTGTAACCTTATTTCTTTGTGTGGTGCTGAACCCCCCTCTCTCTCTCCAACTTTATCAGCAAGGTCAAATACAAAGAACCCATTTTTTCTTCACAATTTCATCAATTAAACTCTTAAAAAGAGTTTTGGTAATTCTTGAAATCATAGCTGCCCACTTCATACTGTACAGTTTTTGTGCTGACTAATTTTCACTGATGGCTTCAATCATGGCAAAGCTGCCTCCGCCGCCGCCGGTGGTGGTAGATGGAAGAAAGCTGCAGTGTGGAATTGTGAAATTATCCCTGCCTTCCATTGGAGGTATGCCACTTGTGCATTTCCTAATTTTAAGGTTGAATGCAATTTTTTGTGGATTTCCTGTTTAGTGCTTTTTCTATATATATAAATACCTGGGATTGTTGAATTGAATGCTTCTGAAAGATGGGCTTTGGTTTTTTCAAATCATGGCTCGATTCATATCTTAATTTTTTGTTTTTGATAGTGAAAGTGATTAAATAAAAGTAGTTGGTGGTGTCAATACTTATAATTATGGTTTTTAATTTGCATTACCGATAATCGGACTAGTTCAGCTATGAAATCTTGGTGACTGAAGTTGGGAAAATGGCACCGGCCCTTTGACGAGTATTGTTGAACCATTTAGTCTAAAGGCTGAAGTTGAGGAGGGTCAAACTTGTTCATTGGGCTCCCAACTGCGTAAGGCGTAAAGAATAATTCTTGTACTTCTTGTACAAAACCATTCCGTAATGCAGTGAACTTGGAAGCAAGTGTCACCCGAAGCAAGTGTCACCCCCTTTTATGCCTTCCAAAGAGTCATAGTGTATTTATGTTGCCATGGACAATGGGTTTACGGTTTATTAGATGAATTTTCAGTGAATATCAACCATGAAGAGTCATTTGAGTGTGTGAAGCGAGAGGTCTTGGTGTTTTGGTTTCTGGTGACAAACAATAACATGATTTATACAATGAGAATTGGCATGGTAAACGCAATCAATGTATACATTTTTTCACACTACTATGAACTTTGTTACAGAGCGACAAGGTCGTTTTGCAGTAATAGTAAAGGCGACAGGTGAAAGCTCTGAATCGTCAACTTCACTGAGTGTTGTTAAGAACGTTCAGAATCTTGTGAGTCCTTTGATCTCTCACTCTCCAACCCCCTGCCCCCAGGGCTGAAAAAATAAATCATATTGAAAAAACTGAATATTTTTGTGTTCTAATGGGAGGCTCATAACTTTGTTTGATTGAGTAGTGTCGAGAATTCATCTTCCTAATCTCTCTGCCTTCTTTTTATCTTGACTTTTGACCAGTGGGATAAATCTGAAGATCGATTGGCTCTAATTGGTTTGGGATTTGCAGCTGTTGTGGCTCTATGGGCATCAACAAATTTGATAACGGTAATGTCTTTGGTCCTTAATAGTAAAAGTGCAAAAGGATGGGGGTAAGATGGCCAGTTAGCATCTCGTATTCATTTTCAAAGTGTACTGCCGTTTCTTATGAAAGATTGTCTGCACATTAAAATCTTTCTAGTCTTTCCTTGGAGAATTTTTGTGCACATCGACAAGATTAATAGTTCAACAAGGTCCTTGAGGCTGTTGCTTGTGTTATGATGTTTTTTTACTGCATATTTTTATACTTGGATTGTAAAATTACTATTTTTAACAAGACTAGAGTGGGCGTAGCTGAAAGCCTCCGTTCACATTACATCACGGGGTCTGTCTCTTTCGCTAACATGGACCATCTTCTTTTTTTGGTGGGCTTCTATTAATCAAGAAATCCTGCAAATAAAGCAAAAAATGTAAAGTACATAATAAATTTTTTTTTTGTTCTTAATTTTCTGTGGTGTAAGCTTAAACCACAATTTACTATATTTTTCCATTTCTGAGAGTATTCATGAACACTTCCGTGGACTTATCGTGGCTGTCTTAGGATGTCTTTTTCTTTTTGTTTGTGTACGTGATTGACTGGTTTCTTCTTACTGCTTTATTACAAATAGGGTTCTGATTTTCCTTGCTTATTGAAATAGGCCATCGACAAACTTCCTGTTCTCCCAAGTACACTTGAATTTATCGGGATACTGTTTTCTACTGTAAGTATTGTGGTTCCTGACGATACACTCCAAAGTTTATTATCCATTTTTGTGTCGGCTTATGCCCTTGTGGTTTTCCTGGTCGATTACTCACTTGAAATTCTTTTGGTTTCAGTGGTTCACATATCGGTATCTCCTATTCAAACCTGATAGGTAAGAAGTTCTTTTAATAGACTCTATGCATTTCCTGGTAAATCACCATATAGTTAGATCGGATATTAGTTCGAGAAATGACATTTTTGTGTGACACCAAACCACAAGAGAGGCAGGAAAAAATACGGGGTGATCTAACCAACCAATTTGGTAAAGACCCTTCCCTTGTTTCAGTTATAGTCCCGGGGAAATTCTTGGGGAATCTCAGCGAGAACTAGTTGGAGCTTCCTCATAATATCAAAATTCAGCATCACATCTTCGAAAAGTTTAAGCTTTTAGATGATTTAACGAGCATTGCATTCTACTTCAATTCAACTGATATTTGAATGCTTATAATGTGTTCTAACATGCAGGGAAGAATTGTTTCAAGTAATCAACAAGACGATATCCGATATCTTGGGCCAATAAGTAGCAAGCTGGCGTGATCGTGTTGTATATCGTCTAAATGTTTCAATTGCAGCTTGATAGATGTCATTGCTGCAACGCACTCTACCATTGTAACGACAAATCATTGGATGAGAAAGTTAAAATTCTCTGTCGAGTTTACTTCTTTCGCATTGATATACCATTCATATTATTGGATGAAAAAGTAAAAATAAGTAAATTAAGCACGCAAAACACTTTTCTTTGTGGGCCAGACAGTCACGTGTACCACATGGAAGGTGTGAGAGGACACAAATTTTCAATATGTCATTGGGTACATGGTTTTCTATTGGACACGTGTTGAATCTATTTGTTTTGGTAGATCTTGTGATCCTATCTAATACACTATTTGTCACAGAACATTGGCCCAGCCCAGTATGGCAATTACAGATAATCCCAATATGGAAAACAAGAAAATATTTTAGGAATTGGTAAAAATTTATATAAATGGCATTATTCATTCTAACATTAGGAAAGAATAAAAAAACTAATTCACTCTTTTAAGACAACGTCATTGAAGATAGTTGTTTATGATTGTTGACAGATACTCGTTGACGATAATCGATAATATAGTGTCGGAACCTTCATTAGAAATGATCGATCTTTCATAATAACCTACAAGAATACTATAATCGATCACCAACATAATTTTTGTTGTTGATTGTTCACTTCATTTCATTTTGCAATTTTTGTCCTATTATAATGTCCTGAATTTCTTGGACTGACACTGCTGGTAAGGAAAGTTGAATTACTTATACGTTCCGTTTGATAGGCAAAAGTGGAAAAAAATTTCAATTTCATGTTAGTTGAAAAATAAAAACCCACAAAACCCATATTAATTCGTTTTCTATGAAAACAAAGAAAACACAACTTAAATTAATCGTACCTTGGAATTCAATTTCCATTTTCACGTTGCAATCAAACGGTCAAAGTAAAATTCGTTTTCCTTAGATGTAACATTTTTCATGGAAAATGTGGCAGTCCGGCCTTATAGTATCTTAAAAATTTATATGAGGGTGCAGGAAACACTAAAGTGGAACGCGGAGTAGCAGAACATAGTCTCTCCAACAACAAGGGACAGGTGTTTGCCTCAGAATGAATCCATTTCTTTTCTTAAAGTGCACTCTCCCAGTTCACCACAAATACACTATACTGTATCACCGTTCTATAACACGCCAACGCAAATTCCGCCAAATTCCGCCGGACAACGGAAAGTAAGAAATCATAACGCACGGCGTACGTTAACATCATCCCCTTCTCTTTTTACACTCACTTCCATTCCATGCGCACATTTTCCTCCGTTCCCCT
>CAIGRP010081312.1:0-16780 GCA_903798385.1 Fraxinus cuspidata | reverse complement strand
TGCATATTTTTGAGTGATGTATAATTAGCATGTCCAAATCGTTTAAGTTATAAAGAGGATTCAATTACAGTTCCTGCAAGTGCCTGTTCATTCATATTTTTTCCACTTTAAAAGAAAGCTTATATACCTCATTCCAATAGTCATCACTTCCTGATTTTGTGGATCAAATATGGTGCATCCTTTATCTTTAAAAATTATTTTATAGTCTTTCTCAATTAGTTGACCAACACTAATTAAATTTTGATCAATGTTAGGTACATAAAGAACATCAAAAATGTACTTAATACCTGATGAGATCTGCACTAAAATTTCACCAACTCCTTTGACTTCCACAAACTCTCCATTCCAACTTTAACTTTTGATCTATATGTTTCATTTAACTTAACGAAGATACTGGGGTTGGATGTCATATGATGAGTGCATCCATTGTCCAACAATCAGGCTTCAAAATTGTTTCAGGCTTTGAGATTCATTGTTGTGAACAAATGTTCTTCCTGCTGATGATTCTCTGCTACCTGTGCCTACTAAGGTTCCTACTTCTCCTTTTGGTTTTCACAAACCTTTTCAATGTGTCCAAATTGCTTACAGGCCTTGCATTGTACTTCTGGCCTGAACCAACACAATTTAGGTGAGTGTCATTTCCTCTTGCAGTGTGGACATGGTGGACACTTCCCTCCTTTACCAGCACTTTTGTTGTTCTCCACCTTTTTTTTCTAATTGGATGATTTCTTCACACAATAGCTCATTTGAGCTTTGTGTTTTCCCTTAACGAATAAGGCTTTTTCAATCTATTCTTCCTATCTTATCAACCTCCTCTGCTCTATGGCTTGAAAAGCATTGACAAGCTCAGGCAAGGATATAATGGATAGATCCCTAGAATCTTCAAGTGAGGAGATCATGGCTTCAAAATTTTCAGTTAATCTAATCAACACCTTCTCTACTACCCTTTTATCTGGAAAATCATCACTTATCAGCCTGATTTGATTCACCACCTTCATCAGCCTATCAGAAAACTCTTTGATAGTTTCTGACTCTATTTTCAGAGTTTCAAACTCCCTTCTTAGATTCAATACACGCATATGTCTTATCCTCTCATTGCCTCGGAATTTTTTCATTAATCTATCCCAAGTTTCCTTTGCAGTTTCACAGGTTATGATCCTTGTGAAAATCACATATGAGACAGCAGATTGAATACAAGAAAGGGCCTTAAACTTCTTTGCAACATCCTCACTATGTTGCTTCAACTGTGCAATAGTGGGATTTGATCTCAGTGGTGGAGGTTCAGCTCCTGTTTCTGTAATTTCCCATAGATCATAGGCTTTCAAGTATGCCTTCATCTTTGCAGCCCAGAAGTCATAGTTTTCTCCTGTAAATATTGAAGGTAATGGGGCTGTGAAACCACTGGAAGCCATTACTCACACTCATTAGTCACTATGCTGATTTTACTAAAGGTTTCTTACTAGTTTTCTCTCAGGTTTCTGCCTTACTTTTTTTGCAGCATGTTCTAGAGCTCTGATACCACTGAAAGAATATGAAAACAAAGAGGAAGAAGAACTTAGATTTTTATGGACAAAAATGATAAAATCGGCTGGAGCCATACATATACAAAACCATACTTCAAACCATAATATTCTACCTACTACCGCTCACTTTGTTGGACAGGATATCTAGTACTATATTAGACCATATTTTGCTAGATTTTAAACATATAACATAAAGCTAGAGATAAGTACAACAAAACATAAGTATCAATTTCAAATGTCAATAATTTCACTCCAATCACTTTTTTGTCTGTAGGCTTTGGTACCAACTCCTAAGTTTGATTTTTATGAATCATTTTCATTCTCTCTTTCATAGCTTCAATCCAATCATGATGTTTTGCTACTTCATCAAAACGGTTTGGTTCTCCAATTGCTATATAACATCTTTCATAAACTTCATTCAAAGATCTAGTTCATCTAGGAGGTAGACTAAAGCTAGAAGATAAAGATTCAGATGGACCATCATTTGAAGAGCTTGACTCTATAGTAGGTAGTTGAATTTCAGGAGCAATAATAAGTGTGCTCTGCTGCAATATTGGAAAATGAACTGATTGTTGTTGTGGCTTGGTTTCCTCCCATTTCCGTTTAGCATTTTCATCAACTTTAACATCTCTAGAAATTGAAAATTTCCCATTTTCTAAATTGTACACTCTATAGCACTTTGATTGAGAACTATAGCCAAGAAAAAATATTTTTACCGCTTTGTTGTCCAAATTACTCCTCTTTTGATCAGGAATATGGATATAGCACAATGATCCAAACACTTTAAGATATTTATCTGTAGGTTTCATTCCACACCATGCTTCAATTGGAGTAATATCTTTCACAGCCTTAGTTGAGAGTCTATTTTGCAAATAAAATGAAGTATAGACTGCTTTCGTCCAAAACCTTTTTGGTAGTCCTTTCTTAGCTAGAATGCACCTTGCCATCTCCATGACTGACTTATCTTTCCTCTCAGCCACTCCATTTTGTTATGGAGTGTAAGGGATAATAAGCTGATGATGAACTCCATATTCTTCACAAAATTGATCAAACTTTGTTGAAGTGTACTCCTTGCCATTATCTGATCTCAACACCTGAATTTTGGAACTTGATTGTGCTTCCACAAGTGTCTTAAATTTCTTAAAGACATGAAACATATATGACTTGTTTCTCATAAAATACACCCAACACATTCTTGTAAAATCATCAATGAAAATATCAAAATATAGATTTTGACTTGAAGGTGTTTTCATACACATTCTTGTAAAATCATCAATAAAAAGCACAAAATATAGATTTTGACTTAATGAAGGTGTTTGCGTAGTTTCACAAATATCAGTATGCACAAGTTGAAGTTTTTGTGTTGCTCTTTATGCTCCTTCTGTTGGAAACGATTCTCTATGCATTTTGCCAAAATTACAACTTTCACATACTTCTCCTGGGTTTTGAATTTGAGGTAAATCTCTCACCATACCATGTAAATGTAGGTAGCCTAAAGATTTATAGTTAAAATGACCATGTTTCTTGTTCCACAAATTTGACTCATCAAAATTAACTTTTGAATCATTTGCAATAATACTTTGCCAATAAAGACTGAAAATATTGTTCTTCATAGGCACAAATGCTATTTCCACATCATGTGAATCACATATTTTGCACAAATGATATTTAAATTGCAGTAAATAACCATTTTGAACCATTTGATCCACACTTCATAAATTTGAACCTAAACCAGGTACAAGTAAAATATCCTCAATGTACCTTGTTCCTTTTGTTTGGATAGCAATGGTTCCCATTCCTTCGGCTGAAATGGCTCATCCATTTCCCATTCTGATTGTTGCTTTACAATTAGGATTAAAATTGCAAAAAAAAAATCCTCCTTGCTTGTCATATGATTTGTAAAAGCACTATCAATAAACCAAGAATCTTTCTCCACCATATCAGAAACATGAAATGCAAGAAATATGTGATCCTCTTCTTTTATTTCATGCGCAAGTGAAGCTTGTTGATTTTGAAATCTTGGCTGGTATTTTTGTGAGATTTGATTTTGTAGTTTAGCTCTACAAAACTTCTCCACATGACCAAATTTTTTGCATCATCTGCACTATTTGGGTTTCCAACAATTCGTTTCCAAATGGTTTTTTTTGTTACAACACTATAAGAAGGATACATGTCTCTACCTTCTTTTCTAGTTACTTGTTTTTTGCTACTACTGCCTTCTCTCCTATTTTTCCATCACACTACTTCTTTTCACCACTTTCCCTCGAGTATTGTTGCTTATGTTTTGCAGTGAAAGCTCCTTCAACTGAACTTTTTGATGTTGCTGCTTGTCTCTGCTCATAATCTAATAATGCACCAGAAGTTCTATTCATGAAAGACTTGACAAGTCTTTTGTGTTCTATGGCTATTGTTACGGTATCAAACCTTTCAGGCAAAGTGATTAGCACCTTTTAAACTACTCTTTTGTCAGAATATTTCTTCCTATTTAGCTTGAGTTGATTAACAATATCTACAACTCTTGAGAGTAGTCTTAACTTTTTCAGCTTCTTTCATTATGAGATTTTCAAAATCTCTGCTCAAGGCTTGTAACCTTATGGCCCTCACTTTTCAGAGCATTTATACTCTTCTGCAAACTTATCGCAAGCTTCTTTTGCTGTAGACACAACAACTATTTAGGGAAAAAATTCTTGTGACACTGCTGTATATAAAAAAGAAAGTGCTTTCATATTTTTTATGGATTGATCCTTCTGTTGCTTCAGTTGTGCTACTGTGAATTTTGTATCAAATTCAGGAAGTTCATACCCTTGCTCAATCACTTCTCATAGATTGCGTGCCATCAAGAAAGACTTCATTCTGACAGACCAAAAATCATAGATTTCTCCGGTAAACACTAGCGGTACTGGAAATGAAGAAAGACTTGTTCCTGCCATTTATATCTTCTTTCATAGGCCTTTAAGATAAATGGAAGCTTTGATACCAAATGTTAGCTTTTTGTTTATGAAAAATCTCAGAAAACTTGCACAATAACTTCAAGAACAGAGGAAAAACAGAAATGGACTTGAAGAACAGGGAACATACACGCAGAACAGAGAGATGGAAAAATGAGCTTCAGAGAGAAAAAATTCAGTCTGTGTTCATTTTCTTCTTCCATAGTACTACATAGACTTCTTTTTTACATTGAAAATGGAAAAGTACACAAAGGTTGAACCTAGAGTAATTTAGCTATCTATGCAACATAGCTTTTTGCAGGCGACATTATTTTCTAATGTAGATTAAAATAGATAGCCAAGTTAGGAGTTTTAGATAAAAGCTTTACTTCCTTCAGGAACTTTGAGCATGAGAATAGCTACTCATTGGCTTTTGTACCTTATTCAGTCGGAATCTTTAACCCTGAATTCATCACATTCTAGGCTTGAAGTTGCATGAAGTGGAAACACCTAGTAAAAATCCTCTGTTATCTCTCTGAAATGGTTTGTAAGTTGATGATCTTGTCTAAGTAAGACTGTCACTGGCTCTAACATTTTTTTTCTTATAAGTTTGTCTATTTAAAATACTTTTCTCCACCTCAAGGTTGGTTCTGCTGATTTGCCAAATTCACTCCAACCCGAGGTTGTCACTGATGACTTTATCTTCTCTTCGTATACAATTTTAGATTTCTTCACAAACCTGAACTTACGCATATTTTGAATTTTCAATAATTTTTTATTTCTGGTATACTACAATAGTAGTTAGCCCTTGTACTAACTTGAAGAATTCATCATGTTTTGCATCTTTATAGGAACAAAAGTAAGACTGTTTGAAATTTACCCAAGGAGCCACGAATTTACTTTTGGTGGGCTGAATTTTTTTATGAAAATAGTTATAATATGAAATTATCTACTAAAAAGCAACAAGGCTCGGTGGTTGAATTTCATCCTATAGCGTACGAGAATTTAGAATGTGCTTTTGAGGTAGACTTGCTCACTTGCTTTTGGACATTTTACCAACTCTAGTCTTTTGCCCGTGTAATACACAGACTAATTTTTATAGAAATGTTAGCACGTTGAATGTTAAGGATTGATGGGAGATATGTCCATTGAATGAGGTCGGCAAAATGAACTTTTTACGAGTTAACTTTCCATATGATATCACTCATAAAATACAGTTGTGAAGCATTCCAAGAGTATAAAGAAATCAAGAAAACTTCATACGAGATCCGTACAGAACTTATCATTCAAACTGATTATGTAAAAAACAAAACAAAGGGCATAGATAACTACAGAGAAGTTAGAGAATACTTCTTGATCAGTGTAATCATCCTTTGTTGCCTCACTAGGTTTTCCACCACTCTGGTCTCTAAGCTTGTTTTTCTCTTTATGGAAAACTAATGAAATGTCCCAATTTTCCACAACCATAACATTTTCTCCCATTTACTTTCCCTTTTGATTTGGACCTACCTCTATCTTTCTTTTTGCCACCATCATTTTGCCCTTCTCCACTCTATCTACCCCTCATTTGGTAATTCTCTTATGTTTTTCTTTACTTTTAAGGGAATCAATGACCACATCGAGTATAAGTCTCTCACTCCCATATTTGATAGTATTCTTCACTTCCTTATAGATATCAGGAATAGCATTCAACAAGATAATAGCCTTATTTATTCATCAGACACTTTATCAACACAATTAGTAATATCCTGCGCAAGTTTATTGAAAACGTCTAGATTGTCATCCAATTCTTTTGAAGGATTAATTTTGAAGCTAAAGGAACTTTCAAGTAAGAAAATTTTATTTGTAGTGGATTGAGTCAAGTGAAGTTCTTCTAACTTTTTCCAAAGTTTTTCAGCAGAATCATGTCTACCAACTTTTTGCAATGTGAAATCAGATATGTGCAAAATAATAGAGGTGTATACAAGTTCATCGAATTTCTTTTTCTGATCCTCAGTGATAGTAGTAGAAGACTATTTATCGATTACTTTTGAAACTTTTAGTGTATTAAAATTCCCTTCATCTTTTGTTGCCATATTGAAAAATTACCTTTTTCGTGAGATTTGAACCTCAATCTCAAAGGAACTGTCGAGTAGGTAATGTCAAGGTGACAAATCTAATAGATATTTAAATTAACAACAAGTACAAAAAATGCAACAATTATAAACACAGTCCAAATCACAATCGTACCACAAGTATAGACCAATAACCTAATTTCTAGCAGGAAGCAATGGTTATCCCTTACGGTAACCCATAATCTTATTAGTGGTCCGTAATTTAAGAGATAGCAATTAATTTCAAGCACGAAGATTCGATCTTTCCAGTCATAGAAACCAAAACCAAGGCTATGATACCACTTTTTAGTGAAAAGATCATCACCTAGTAATCAATATACACACAATAAGTTAGATCTAGTCAATAGGTGTAATGAAATTAATGTAACTATAACAAAAAACAATACTCTTCTATCCTATTGAAGGAATTGGCACAATAAAATGGATGTTTCAGGGCTCAGTTTAGGAACCTAAAATCAAACAGCAGAGCCACACAAATTGGACCAGTACAATCACCAATAGACCACAAAAAGATCACCCATAGTCATGAAGAAACAGCCAAAGAAACCGACTGCAAACAGGGGCGCACAAACAAGGCCGAAGAAGACCGAAACAGGAGCAGGGGAGACTGCCCAAATGCTAACAATATCACCGGTAATAGGCGATAAACAGGTGGTCTCACAAAGAGGGTGAGAAGCAGCTGGAAGCACAGACAAAAAAGAGAGCAGCCTAAAGTCACCCAAAGAAAAAATGGGACTGCCAAGTATAATAACCCTCTCTCTTATCCAAAGCCACAACACAACCTAGTATACATAGGTATAATACTAGGTTAGTAAGTGGGTTGGGCATGTATGTGATTCTAGGTTCATCTTTGATTACTGGGCTACCAAGTGTAATTTTAGGACCCTTAAAATATTTTACTCAATAGTGGGCTTAAAGCCTTGAATAATAACCCGTCCTGTTTTTACATCATGGCCTCGAGGTTTATTTAGTTGGCTTTGTGGTCTCTTTAAAACCTAAACATATGTCTAGCTTGCCTGAGCAATAGGATTAATTTTTTGAAATTTTTCCCTATAAATTGTGATAATTAAATTCCGACTACTGTTAATGTTCTAGAAGTTTTCTACCTTTATACTGCCTTTTGTTTATAACAAAGGTTGGCAAGATAGTCATATCTCCACGGAAACATTTCCCTATTTGAAAATAAATTGCACTGTTAGTTAATAACTTTCACATCCACTGTTAATAATAAGCGGGACTTATAAGATACAAAACTTGTGATCCCCCCTTCGGGGGTGGTCGAGTTGGTGGAGGTGAATGTGGAGACCGAAGGTCACGAGTTCGAATCCTCTGCCAACACTTTCTCGGTCGAGCCTGTCGTACCGGGCTTGCCTAGTGCGATTTATCTCTCCTGTATGGTTTGCGGGCTACTGCATATAGAGCGAGGTTTACCCAATACGTATTCATGAGTAGCGGCTACGGGTTCCCACGTCAAAAAAAAAAAAAAAAACTTGTGATCCCATTCAACTTTTAGAACTAGGTTGCCTGTGTCTGCCTCAGTGTCTCCCATACATTTGTCAAAAATGTGAAATTCATTACATGTTCGAAGTTAGTTGTACTTCACAGTATGCATTCAACTTGTATCTTTTGTATACTTCAAACATTCATAATATTCATTCTAAATTGAAGGTATTGTTATGCCTCTTCTAACGAGATTTCGGAGAATGCCACATGGCATCACTATCCTACCTGGCCGGACCGAAACCTCACATAAAGTAGTCGAAGTAATGCACTACTTCCGTCGAAGTGCTATTAAGAAAGTACTATGAAGAGGCCGATCCTCAATGGCCGAGACGAGTGGCATCCAGCTAGAAAGCAAACAAGGCCCACATTCCATATCATCCTCCTACCTAGCCGAGGTGAGCTTATATGATGTAGTCGATGTAACATCGCATTCTTCTTTCTCGTCTATTTAAATTAAGTGCATTATTGTTATTTTGTTGTGACTAACTATGTTGTTGCAATAGAATGTAACTCGGGCACCATAAACGAGCAACGTGCCTAATAGTTCTAAATTAAACATAAATATAGTTTCGTTAAATTTATAATATTGTTATGTGATATTTTTATTCCACTTTATGCTTATAATTAGACTTCCAATCTAAACTTGTTATGGTAATCAATCATTTTTTATTAGGTAGATTGAATATAATTAAGCTAATTAACACTGATTTCGTAATGAAATTTGGTTGATGGAATCAAATGGGATGTTTTTAATGGTTTGTTGGCACAAAATGGGTAAATTGATAGAGTCAAGCATTGTCTTCATATAATCTATCAAAATGGCAAAATTATTATCTCAAAATAGTAAAGCTCTAAAAGTAAATAAATAAATTAAGACCTAATTCTATTTTTTCCTTAAGAAAAAAAATAAAAATCGCCATTTATCTCTCTCGAGCTAAACGAGTTCAATCCCAAAAGGCTCATCCCCTTCATTCGTATTTGCTATACCCACTGAATTTTGAAGTTCCTTCATAAGGTACACTAATTTCAATTAAAATTGGATAGTTAATTTTTTTATTGCATATATAATTACTCATGAATTATTTGTCTACTTATTTGATGGCCATAAGTATATAAGTGTGTACGTCTACGTTCATGGGTTGGTATAAATTGGTTGCTAAATTTCTGTTACAAATTCCAAATATTTTCTCCAAAGCCCAATGTTATATTAATCATTTTTAATTCCTCAAAGTCAGGTTTTACAAATTTATTTATGTAATTTACATGACTTTAATTTGCTCTTTTGCCTACGTGTGATTATTGGTTATTAATCAACCCCTTAATGAATAATTATTTCATAGTGTCAATTTTTAACTTCCGTTTGTACCCCTATATCCACTTCAACTATGTTAACGTATATGTAGTCAATTAGTGAGTTAAATGGAGTAGAATTGGATTCTTATTTATAAGTTATTGTCACAAGTTATGTGCTAATAAAATGTAATCATTAGTTAATAAAATTGGCTCTCTAACTTTTTTTTGGGCAAATTGTTTCTAAAATAGGATTTAATCATCTACATAGTATGAATGCTACATGTGAAATTATAAAGGTTCAACTTTAATTATATAGAAATTGGTATTTGATATAGCAGTTGTATTTACCTTAATTCCTATGACCAATTAGTATTGTTTACAGCATCAATAGTAGATTTGCATTAATGATTTATGTGTCACCATAAAGTGAGATTGGAAATCAAGTGTCGACTCGGAAGGTTGTTAACTACAATTAATTCATTTGATTCTTCTTGTACACCTTTAGATTTACGTGTTGATGTTTCTTCTTAACTATTCAAAATAGATATTAACAAATAAAGAATTGAGCATATTAAAATTCCTTAATAAGTTGTAATGACTTAGGATTTTGGTACATTGATCTCGTTGGTGAGTAGGGTCATCTCCTCTTGGTATCTAATTAAAAGTATATTGTTAAGCGTTACACGTAAGTAAACTTCTCCTTATTTTCATGTGTGCGTTATATGGTTAAATATATAAACGTGTTACTTAAGTTGTCATTATGTAAACATGATATTTGATCATTTCTTTTTATGCCATAAATGCTTGTCATGACATATTCATACATGCCAATGCATTCATAAGCATATATGAAGTTTCAAAAAATGAAAAGTTTCTAAATGTCGAAGAGTCAAAAAATGTCTTTAAAGATATGTATCCTGAATGTTTTAATACGAGTTGTATTTCTATGCCATGAAAGGTGTGAGTGGGAAATATGAGTGGGGGACCGGCGCACCCGACCATTGTTCAATGATAATGTTAATGTCAACCGCTTTGCAGTACTACCTGTAGGACTCGACCGGGTTCCAAATAGTAATTGCCCACCGCATTATGATTGGCTACGCTATACAACAAGTGAACTCACAATGTCAATGTTAAGTTTTTAAAGAAATGAAAGACAATGGGATATGTTGACGTCATAGAATGTATAGACAAAATTCAAGCCAACTTAATATATAAACGGAGATTTTAATTGATAATGACTTGTCAATTACAAGAGTAAACTACCCATCTTTTTCCTCTCCCCTTCTTAAGAATACCGCCCTCACTTTCATAAGGAAACATTTGCATGTATACGCCACATTCCCGTCTTTTCAGCTAAAGTACTGAGCATGGAACTTGTGCCATGGCTTGTCCTGATTGGTTGCTAAGGTCGGCTTCAGCGGGTTATCATGAATCTGTCTTATATGTGGATCTCAGTAATAAATGAACTAATTAGATAATGAAGCTATAACACATGATTGGTAGAATTAGGAGGTGCTGACATGAGCCCGTCCAAATGTAATTGAATGATTGAATGTTTTGACAGTATGTAAGGAATCTCCAATCATTATGTATTCTCAAATAATGACGGTCATCAGTACGAACTGAACTCAAATAGCCGACCTTAATTTAGCATGAGTTTAATGAATATAACAAATTTTGTTTAATGAGGTCGTTGGTCGGATGTCAACAGTTACCCCCCAGGTTGGTGGTCGCCTTGGTGACGGACTGACCTTGAACATGAATGGCTTGTTTTCTATTTTTAAAATTATTACAGCAATAAATTCTTTGAACATGTGTCACGTTTCGACTTGCTAATGAGCTGCCACACACCTTTAATAGCTTCATTTGGAAGCTTCACACCAAAACGACGTCACTTCACTGTGACCAAATCTAGCACTTATTTTTTCCTCAAATTTCACCCCTTTAAATATGCTTCTCCCTTTCACTTTCACACCATTTTGCTCTCTGATTTTCTCTAAAAAATTCTTCAAATTTTTTGTCAAGTTGTTCTTGTTTTTCTGAGTGAGGTCGTCCATTTTCAAGTATTTACTCGAACAGAAAATACTTTTTTTAATTTCTTTTCACCTCGGTCATTTGCATGAGTTCAAACGAATCTATGGTGCATTCCTTGGGTAACCAACATGAAGAATCCACTTTCCACATCCACGTCTTCTGCGAGTTCAAACTGTCACGAGATATTAACTCCAGTTAATATCTCCTGGTTTACCCAGTAGACTTAGGTCATCTTAGGAACATGGAACAACATAGTAAGGGTGTTGATACTTCTAGGAGAGAAGAGGTAGGGTCTCATGAGGGCGATAAGAGGTGCTCTCAGGAATGGGAGACAGATTCATAGAGGTCGGTAGTGACAGGAGATGTGCTGGCGAGTTTAAGGGCGAAATATAACATTCCCAGTTCGGTAGAGTTAATAATATCTACCTCATCTGATCGAACTAATACTCCACCAGTAGGATGTGTAGCTTTGAGTTCTGCCATCCTTAATGGTGGTTTGAGACTACCATTTCCTAGGATAATTTGTAAGTTTCTTTCCTTATGAAGAATAGCTCTGACCCAATTATGCCCCAACGGCTGGAAGACTTTAGTCGCGACCTTAATTTTATAGAACAAATTACGTCACTCCGAGTTGAGTAGAGTACAATTCAATTTCCTTTTTACTATATAGAAGACGGGAAAAATACAGGTTGGTGGTATGCCAGTGATAAACCTAGGACATGAGGTCCATTAGTGTTAGATACACCTTCCTCGATAAAGAAATGGAAAGAGGAGTTCTTTTTTGTACTTGGGGAGTGGCAGTTCCATCCTGCCGAAGTGAATAGAGATGACGTTATCCCACTCTCTATCACCTATTATGTAAGTGACCATTACCTTTGTTCCTTCCTGCATTTATTTCATGAACATCCCTTTAACTAATCTGATTTTACTTACAGATTATAAGAAGTCCACCTTGACCTCGGCCACTCAGAGACATATCAATATTATAAGAGCTATGCCGAAAAAATTGAGGTCCTGCAAATTTTTGATCTCCGACACCAACCTCTTCCAAGCAGAACTACTTCAACCTCTCCAACGGACCTCAGTATCAGCTCGTGCCTCTATTTGTATCCCAACTTCTTTCAGTAAATGTTTTCCCAGTATTTCAACTGATATTTACTTTGAGTGTTGAGCTAATATATACCCATTTTGGTTTGAAGTCAAGATCCAGAAATGTTGGGATATAAGGTGGCGAAGGCGGTAAAAAGAGGGATACTTCTGCTAAGGTCATGGACCGGCTGAGGAGCCTGAGGTCAAGCCTGAGCAGCCCCTGAAATGAGGTTGCTTTGAGGAGCCACCAAACTAGTCTACTCCAGTGGTTTATCTTCCAAAAAAATCTACACCTTTTTACCTCATCAAGGGTCACCATCAATACCTGCCTCCGTCACAAGCATTGCTGTGGCTAGCTCCTCGAGGTCTCAGGACAAGTGCCCCCAATGTTGATAATTTAGTAGGTCATCGACCTAAGATTTTATTAGACTTTTTGCGAGCCCCATCCCTAGGTAGGGAATCTGCAGCAGCATTTCCTTCTCCCTTCTGAGAATCTGGCACGTTGCTCACCATGAGTTGGAACGAGTGGGTCTATTCCTTATTGAGATGCCAGTGGGCAAGGCCATAATCTCAACCCAACTTAACAGCAACAGATTCATCTTATTTATGATGTATGTAGCAGACTTAATGTGCTCAAACTCAAGTATTTTGGATTTTAATTGAATATTATATTCTGTAACTCAAATTACTTTAGGTGAAAGCCGAGCTAGACAAGATGCTCGAGGTAAAGAACCAGGCCTTGACCTTGTTTGAGAAGATGGAGGCAGAAAAGGCAAGGTTTGTTGAGAAGGAGAGACACTATGAAGATCTCTTGGATAAAATGGGGGTAGAGCTAGAGGCGAAGTCAGCTTCGGAGCTGAAACTTTTGGATGACTGCGAGGCCTTACAAATTTGGATTGAAAATGCCATTGCTTGAGTTGCAAGTGAAAAGAAAAGGGCTAAAGAAGAAAAAGCTCTGGCTGACGAGGCTAACAGAGAACTGAAGAGGCCACTAAGAAGGTAGAAGAGGTTGAGGTTAAGGCTTCCAAAGTGGTTGAAACTGGAGGGCCTCTCTCGAGTTCGATGCACTGGCTTAAGATGCCTATGTTGTGGCCTTAGTAAAAATAAAAAAGCACATCAACAAAGAAAGGTCGAAATTTGATGCCTTCTTTCTGGTAGAAGCCTATGAGGAGCAAAAGAAAGGCTCGAACAGTTGTCAAAGGCAGAATGAATTTAGATCTCCCCTACTGATGAAGACGTTGAGGACGAGGTCCCAGCTCCCCTAGACCCACCAACGCTTTAAGTTTTGTTCGTTATTATTTTTTTTGTTTTAAGTTTTTGTCGAACTTTGTTACTTCCATTGGAACTTATTTTGTAATTTTGTTACATCGATGAATGTATATTAGTTCGTCTTTCTTTACACAAAATGTTATTACTTCAGTGATACATTGAATTATCTAACTATTGTAGCACGTGCAACCTAAGCTTGGCTTACTGATGAGCAAGGCTCAAATGATTTCCTTAGTAGGGAATTTTATATTGCAGTACATGCAACCTTAGCCCAGCTTGCTGATGAGCAAGGCTGGAATGATTTCCTTGGTAGGAAATTTTTCTAAGTATAGCAACACATGCAACCTTAGCTCAGCTTGCTGATGAGCACGACTTGAATGATTTTCTTGGTAGAAAATTTATCTAAGTGTTGCAGCACGTGCAACATTAGCTCAGCTTTCTGATGAGCAAGGCTTGAATGATTTCCTTGGTAGGAAATTTATCTAAGTGTTACAACACATGCAACCTTAGTTCAGCTTGCTAATGAGCAAGGCTTGAATGATTTCCTTGGTAGGAAATTTGTACAAGTGTTGTAACACATGCAACCTTAGCTCGACTTGATTTATTTCTGTAAATGTTTTTATTACAGTTGTGAAATACAAAATACATTCATTTTCTACTAGTAATATTTCTTAAGATGTTCCATATTCCAAGGATGCAGTAGAGGTCTGCGTTTCATATCTTCCAGCTCATAAGCTCCCTTGAATAGTACAATAGTTACTATAGGGGCCTTCCTAATTAGGCCCTAAAGATCCAGAGCTAGGTTCTCTAGTACCATCGTTTTCTAACCTTTTGATTATAGTATCTCGCATTACGTTGCTTATATATGGCATTCCTGATTTTGGCTTCATTCCTCATTTCTTCTATCAGATTGAGTTCTCATCACAAAGCTTTCTCATTTTCTTCCTCATTATGCATCATTGTTCGAATAAAGGGAATTCTTATCTCAAGTGGGATCACCAAAATCTAAAGAAAAAGGGATTTCTCCAGTGCTATTCCTGTACATAGTGCGATAAGACCATATCTTACTGGGGAGTTCCTCAGCCCAACCTCCATTGAGATCATCGAGCTGTGCCTTTAGCGTGTGCTTGATGATCTTGTTGATTGCTTCAACTTGACCATTAGCTTGAGGATGATTTGGCATGGAGAAATGCTTTCATATGCCAAGTCCTTCTGAAAAGGTTGCAAAGCGGACATTGTCTAATTGTTTACCATTGTCTATCACGATAGAATGAGGTACTCCAAACCTGCACACAATGGACTTCCACAAGAAGTCAATGGTTTTTTGCTCGGTGATTTTAGCAAGGGGTTCAGCTTCTACCCACATAGTGAAGTAATCCACTGCAATAATTGCAAACTTTATTTCATACTTGCCAATAGGCATGGGGCCGATTAGATCGACCCCCCATTTGAAAAAAGGCCAAGGGGCTATTACAAAATTCAACTCTTCTGGCGGGAACCTGATGTCAGAAGGGAAACGCTGACATCTATCACATTTTCTCACAAAATCTAATGCATTTATTTTCATGGTGGACTAGAACTATCCTTGTTACATGATTTTGTAAGCCAATGATTGTCCATCGGAATTGTTTTCACACACCCCTTTGTGTACTTCTTACAAAGTGTAAATTGCTTTTTCTTTGTCCAAACATCTCAATAAAGGTATGGGATATCCCCATTTATAGAGAATATAGTTAATTAGTATGTACCTTGTTGACTTTGTTCGAAGTCTTCTCGCCTCACAGGAATTTATCTGGACATATCCTTATCTTTAGGTAGGAACTAATTTCATCCATCCATGTAGACTTGGGATCAATCATCATAGAAACAACTTCCAGTTTCTCGATGGCAAGATAAAGAATTCTCCCTACAAGGATGTTGTCAAACCATTCTATTCCTTCACTTGTGGTTAACCAAGCTAAGGCGTCTGCGTGACCGTTCTAAGTTCGGGGAATTTGTTTGACTAGCATTGTCTAACAATTTGAAGATAACTATCCATTTTCTCTTCCTTAGCTTAGTAGGCCATGTTGATCTGATTGACCACCAATTGTAAGTCGTTGTGGGCTATCAAATGAGGAATTTTCATCTCTTTTGCCATTCTCACCCTAGCTATAAGTGCGTCGTACTCATTTTCGTTCAAAGCCTGGAAATTGAATGTGAGAGCTTTACAGAATAATTGCCAATTGGGACTGACTAGGACAATTCCTGCCCCATATCGAGCTTCGATGGAACATCCGTCCACAAAGAGTTCCCGTGGGAAGTTATGAGGGGGTTCTTTTAGTGGTTCCAAACTTAACTCGGCCACAAAGTCAGCAAGAGCTTGACCCTTCATAGAGGTGCGATGCTTGTACCTTATGTCGAACTACCCGAGCTCCACTTCCCACTAAACCATTCGCCCTGAAGTATCAGGCTTCTGTAAGATCCACCTTAACAAATAATTGATCAAGATCTCAATGGGATGCTCTAGGATATACGGTCTCAACTTTCTTGCTGCTATAACAACAACATAAGCCAGTTTATCTAAAGCAAAATAATGGAGCTCGGCTTTAAAGAGGGCGTTGCTGACATAGTAAACTGGATGATGTACTCATTCCTTCTCTCGAGCAAGAAACGTCCTGATAGCATGTTTAGGTACTGTAAGGTATAGAATCAGCAATTCTCCTGCCTTTAGCTTTGATAGCACTGGTAGCTGTGCCAATTGTTGTTTTAGTTCATCAAAGGCTAGCTGGCATTCATGAGTCCATTCAAACTTATTTCCTCATCACAAGACATCGAAAAATGGTTTGCACCAATCCATTGACTTTGACAAGAAACGACTAAGGGCAACTATTCGTCCAGTTAAGCTATGAGCTTCATTTGGCTTCGTTGGGGCCTGAGTTTCGATGATAGCTTGTATTTTTTTGAATTTGCTTCAATTCCTTGATGGTTTCCCCGACATCCTAAGAATTTTTCGGAGTTTACACCAAAAGCGCATTTGTACGGATTT
>CAIGRP010081310.1:0-22128 GCA_903798385.1 Fraxinus cuspidata | reverse complement strand
TTATGATCTAAGTTCTATCAAGTTAAGTTGATAATGAAATTATTGGCCAATGTGAACTCATAAGTCGAAAAGAAGTTTTCGTTTTACATTGACTTAACAGTGTGATAGAAGAAATGATCGATAATTAAGATTGACACATATCCATATCTCGTAATTGATCGGATCGTATTGACGAAAGGATTATAGTTTCACAGTAAACGAACAAATTTGATTTTGTTACATCATGTGACATTTCCCGTCACATGTATTGTCTGACACATTGCTAGATGTCAATCTGGGACGACGAATGTGAATTGGTGATAATTAAAATGGACGTTTTAATTTATCGACTTTGATTAGATCAAAATAATAATTCATATAGTTAGGCATCGTGATTTGGAACCTAATGGGCCACACACAAAAGAGAATCAGAAGAATGAAAATCACCAATTAATTAATTGACAAGTGTTTGGTAATTAATTAATTGAGTTACTTATTAATAGACCTGAATTAATTAATTAGATTAATTAATTCATGGACCAAATTTAATTAATTTGATTAATTAAACAATTGACCGGATTAAGTTTAAGAGACGGGTCAAGCCCGTTTAAACTTATATTAATAGGCAGCTAGGGTTTGAAAACTGTTAAGAATTAATTTATAATTCTTGATAGCACAATAAAAGAAAACATAACCATCATTCTTGTTCTCTGTGTGGATCACCATTGGAGGCTGGACAATTGGACGCTTGGATTGCATATCGTGATTAACGGAGTTCAAGAAAAAGCAAAAGCAAAAGAATTTGTGAAATTCATCAAAGGAATATTACTTATCACAGTTTCTATTTAAACATAAGGCTTAATCGCACAAAACGTCCCTATGTTTGACATGTAGTGTGCAAAACGTTCATACGTTTCAATTTTTTGTATTTTCACCCCTACTTCAACGTTTCATTGCGGAAAATGTCATTTTCACTTATTTTTAATGTAAAATGACTTATATACCCTCCTATATAAATAAAACAAAAAATAAAATAAAATAAAAATAAAGAATAAATTGCAATCTTACTCCTAAACTTTTTAAAAAATGCAAATGAGTCCAAAATTTATGGAAATATTAAAAATAACAAAAAAATGCTCTCTCTCTTCATTTTTCTTATCTGGCTTATTTTCCCTCTTAAATTTCCCTCCCCATTTTTCTCCCTCTCCCACCACAACGCCCTCCAAATATCCTGTTTTTCCACCCTCATTTCATCTCTCTATCTTTTTGAGGCCGTATTGATTTTCTCAATATTGATTTCTTCATCTCCTCAAAGACCCACAAAATTACTTCAAAAATTCAAGCTTTAAATTGACCCCAAAATATCTGCATAATATCACTTTTTTGTCCATACACTCCAAGCTTAAACCTTCCATCCCAATGGTTCTCCAATTGATTTTCCTCTCAGTTTCCTTCATTTTCATTGCTTGTAAGCTATTCAACTGGCTCCGATTCAAACTGCCACCGGGCCCAAAGCCGTTGTCAGTGGTTGGAAACCTCTACGACATCAAGCCGGTCGTCAGGTGCTTCACCGAGTGGTCACAAGAATACGAACCGATCTTCTCTGTCTACCTAGGTTCGCATCGAATGTTGTGGTGAACAATACGGCGTTAGCTACGGAAGCTCTCAAGGATAATGACCAGCATCTGGCAAATTGGAATTGGACGAAAACAATTGAAAAGTTTAGCAAAAATGGAATGGATTTGATTTGGTTGGATTATGGTCCTCACTATGTTAAGGTCAGAAAAATTGTGCGCTCTTGAACTTTTCTCGGCAAAGAGGTTAATATGAGCTTTTCTCAATATTGATTTCTTCATCCTCTCAAAGACCCACATAAATATCTCAAAAATTCAATATGGCCTCAAAAAGATAGATAGATGAAATCTGGGGGAAAACAAGATGTTTAGAGAGCGTTATGGTGGGAGAATGAGAAAAATGGGAGGGAAATTTAAGAGGGGAAATAAGCCAGAGAGAAAAATGAAGGGAAAGAGTTTTTTTGTTATTTTTAATATTTTCATAAATTTTGGACTCATTTGCATTTTTAAAAAGATTTAAGAGTAAAATTGCAATTTATTATTTATTTTTCTTTTCTTTTTTGTTTTATTTATATGGGAGGGTATATTGGTCATTTTACTTTAAAAATAAGTGAAAATGACGTTTTCCACAATGAAACGTTGAAGTAGGGGTGAAAATGCAAAAAATTGAAACGTATGGACGTTTTGCACACTACATGTCAAACGTAGGGACGTTTTGTGCGATTAAGTCTAAACACAATGTAAATTCTTGGTGGAAATTAAATATTATTTTAATTTCTGCTATCCATGATTTATTCAGTTCCCACCACTTAGTTCAGATGGTCAAATTATATCTACCTTCTCTTGTGCCACTCGAATCTTTAATTTATAGCTACTTCCGCTGGGTCTACTTTTTTATAATGATCTAACAAATAGCATTAATATTCTGAAAAGGGAGCTTCTTGTCGCAAGATATGAGCTGATAACTTGAGTGATTATTTTCTCAATTCTCAATTGGTGTCACTAAAATTTATCGTCAATCAACATCTACATCTACTACTTATTTTCGTGCAATGCAACAAAATCTTAATGAGGAATCCGTGAAATTATTTACAACAATGATCCAGTATTGTCACCTGGAGTTTGTCATATGCAGAGGGAAAAGGCTCTGATGGTAGAGGCATGGCTTATTGCAACTCCTCACGGCTTCTGTGTATTTAATTCTTCTTGAAGTCCAATTCCCGGTGCCATAACTAATGAGACCTTTCTGCTCCGTATGGATCAATATTTCCTCCGTGCGACTATCTGAAGAAATCAGAAAGCTTGGAACCAAGGGAAAAGGACTAATGGTAAATTCCATTACCCAAATCTTGTCCTTCAACGTCCATTCATTGATATTTCCGATGAAAATCCTATGGTAAATAAAGGCTGCTTCTGGTAGATAGCATTAAGTTGTAGAATCACGTCTTCTGTCTCAATATCAAATGGTAGAATCGTTTATTATTGTTCCAGCCAGAAGAAAGTGGCCAAAAATAGTTCCATTCATGCATAGAGGGTACTTATCACCACAGACAATCACCTATTCTTATCCAAGAACCAGCACTTACAACCTCGCCATCTCTAAATGTAAAAACTTAGGGTTGTTCTCTTTGCTATTTTCAGGTTTTAGTTTTCGAAAATACTAAAAACATGTTTACTTATCTATTTTCATAAACGAATTTCCAAAAACGAGTTTAAAATTTATAAAGAAAACGCCAAAAAAGTCGTTTTGACTGTTTTCAATTAAAACCAAGTCAAAACTTCATTTTTTTATTTTTGAAAACAATTTTTCAAAATATCAAAAAGAACGCGTTTTCAGTAATCTCAAAATGGACACTCAAAACACAAAATTCAAAATGAATTCAAAACTAAAAACTAAAAAATGAAGAGAACAGTCCCTAATATTTTCTCTATATTCGGCCTGTTGTTATTATTATTATTATTATTCTCTTTTCCTGAAGAGAATAACCCCTTGATATTCCATACAATCCCATCAGCGCCCAAGTGTTGATCAAACAAATGAACAATTTTGTATATACTTGAACTAAGAAGGTATCCAAACCTGATATTTTTAATGATATAGTATTAGAAAAATATGGGACACGTACAACTTCATGGATGCTCGGGTTACGAACATAAAGAGTACATGCAGCACACGATACTAAGCCGACCACAAGAAATGAATGTATGAACAAGTCCACTAAAATCTTTGAATTTATCTGTAACGTTTCCCTCCAAGTCTACAGAGGTCAGTCCAATGGCTGATTTACTTTTACTCACTTCTCCATTTTCATCTGAAACATATCTTTGGATCAGTAAGAACGGTTCTGCTTTGACCGTTTGATGTGTTGTGCAGCGAATTCCGTATCCCGAGTTATTAAGTTGTCATTCTTTTGAAACGCACCTGAACTTGCACAGAATCTTGGCAGGAAGTTTGGAGAGTATTTTGATGATTAAATCACTTGAGAAATCACTAACTCCTTTGATTTCCGTCGTATTGTTACACCTCCTCTCCCCCTCGATGTGGTGGATTCTGATCAATGTCCTGAATGCGGTAGTAATCCACTGGATCCATCGCCATACTGTCAAGAGGCTTCTTGTTCTATGTAGTTAAGAAACAAGAGTACTATTGAAATCTCCAAGAACTCTAGCTGAAACTTCCTATGATGTTGAACTTCCAATAAAATAGAAAAGGAATGTCTGTAAGTAATATAGTTGAGTAGGCAAGAGAATGGTAAGAAACTCGATTAGTCCTAAATCTATTTTGTTCATTATCACAAATGTTGAAACACATTATAATGGAAGGTCAGAATAGCGAAACAACCCTTTTGTATGAGAGATTATTATAATAATCCTTTACAGAAACCACCTTTTAGACAATAGATCGATCCACGGCGTGAGAAAGAGAGAGATGAGAAGGAGCATGTACAGAAAATAGACCTGAGACGATAGCCATGACATCAAGACAAATTACTTGAATCAATAGATGGAAAAATCTAGAAGTCCTACATAAGTTGAGGTCCTTTACATTTAATAAAGCCCTTCAAGCGTGATAACAGTACCTCAACTACTTGAGACACACCAAGTTTTAATATCTTGACAATATTCGCATAAACGTCTCAACCTTTTGGCATTCATATCATTTGATTCTGAACATACAATTTTTGAATTCTATTTTACATTTTCAAAGATCACACATGGTATGCCCTTTCTCTATTCATATAACTTCCTCCAATTTATTGTCCATGCTCCATTTTCCCATCAGTTTTGCATTTCACTGTTTAGACTTCTTCAGTTAAGAATGCAATTGACAAAAAAACCTCACCTATATTGAAAGATTTATTGAATATAAATATTTAAGTATGTATGTCTCATATGAAATCAAATGCGCAACAAGGTGCAACTAATGCATAAATCATATAATCCCAACGTCAGAAAAAGGGGAAATGTTGTCAGATAACTCTGTCACTCTGTGTCCAACAACAAGAAATTGCATAACAAATTCTCATAAACTCAATTATCATATTGATGTTCTTCTATGTTCACTCAAAGGCAGTGTAGTTCATCTTCAATATATTTCAGAATTTCTACTGAAAAGATGGAAAAATCGTTCACTCATTTTCAAACAATATCCAGAACTTTTAAAATGGTGCATGTAGGCGTCTTCTCCCTCTTTGCACAAAACAAGTGCTGCCTCCCTTTAAGAGTCCCAGAAAAGGATTAATATTTTGACATTACCAAAATTATTTTTCTTGAATTGTTTTTGGAGATGTGAAGACACCAATCATCCATAAATTGTCCCATCTTAAAAGTCCATAGGGTACAGTTATAATCCAGAGACGAAATCTGAGATTCAAATGGAAGTTTTAAGTGATGAACAATACAAGAAACAATTAAGCCCTTTAATGTGTCCAGTCAGACGTAAATTTTTATTTTTCTCTATCCAATCGACTGACTGGAATACATCTATATTGCCAATAACAGTAGTGTAAAAGCAAAACAGTGGTAAAAGAAAGCAAAATAGGAGGAGAAGCATGAAAAATATAGGAAACAACATAAATTGTAGATTGAGAATCCTACCCAACAGAAACAAGAACATCATGCAAACTTTAAAAGTCATCAAGAAAAAGGAATAAGTTAATCACGGTGTCCAAGCATAAGATGAATTCGTACACAGAATATGATTGATGTATAACTGACAAAAAATTAATCGGGGAAGGACAACACCACCAAAGACATACGAAGAACCTCAACCAAAGGTCATGTAGATGCATCCGCAGTACAATGTCTATTCATATTCAAACTGAACCTCTACTTGTAGATACTTCCTCATGAGTCTTACAATACATGATGTGAAGTTGGCTAGCATATTACATTCTTCATGGATTTTGGTCTCTGAAACAACCCCATGGATGACCAACTTTCTGAGACGTGGACACCTTTCTAGAAGCCCGGACACCCAATTGGAGAACAGTTCACTAATTACTGTCCACCCAAGTTCCAACACAATGACATTCTTCAAAACAAATGAGCCTTGCAATCCATACTGGATTGCTGCTGCTTCTCGTAGATCATAACTCAGGGATAGATGACATAATAAAGGGAAACATGAAGAAATAGTCTCTATATCAACCACCTCGTCCTCATCATCAAACACAACACCCCAAAGCCTAAGCTTTCTCAACTTTGATGATCTTGAGATCATATGATGAAACTTTGCCCACATGATCGTGAAATTGCTCACATCCACAACCTCGAGATTTTCAGAATTCTCACCAATATCAAGATGGATGACACTAACATCATCTATCTTCAGGAACCTTAACATCCCCTTGCCGACTAGCTCAAAAACCTCAAGCGTGCAATCTTTCAAGTGCAACTTCTCCAAGCTATCTGCCTCCAATATGAACTTATCCAAGCTGATTGCTTCAACATAAATATCCTTCAATGAGTTACTGCTCAAATCCATTGTTGCCTGTGGATCTGACATAACAATGTCTATACTGACAAGAGTCAAGACTTCAACTTTGGGACAGGCCGTGAGAAGAAGACTCAGATCTAAGGCTGATATGCTGACATAGCTCAGCGAAAGAGATTTCAAGCAGGGAAATTTCTGACAACTAGGTTCAACCCCTGTAATAGTATTGTGAGACAAAGCCAGCACTTCAAGCTTCTGCCTACCACATTTTTCAAGAATGTTGATGTTAGGGTTTGTCCTTACATTATAATGCAGCTGGCGCAAGGTTTCCCTCGTGTACATGAGCCAAGCAATAACCGGGGCAGCAGAGAATTCATCCACATCATCCAAAATTATTGTAAGGCACTGCAGTCCATTGATTTGGAATATCGTTTGAGTAATGAGTATCTCAAGTCTGCTAGTGGAGAACTCGTGATACAGAGACCAATCATTAGAATTAAATTTGAGAGTATGGAGATGATTCCTCCATGCTTCTTGCCATTTCCGGCAAGTTGCAGATGCAATCACAACATCTCGGGCAGCCCCAAGTCGTGATAGTATGTTCCCAATGACCTCTACTGGAAGATGCTCCATAACTTCAAAAATAAAACAGCTGAGAAAGAAAGGATTGGGAAAATGCTAGAGCCCTCCAAATTCAATCAAATCGCCAAAAATTTTCAATTCCAAAGCAGAATAATCCAAATGATGATTATCCAGCGATTTCAAGTCTACCATCTGATTCATTCTCTCTAGTAACCTATACGAACTTGGGCGATTGACCAAACCCCAAATAGAAAATTACCGAACATTGGTAACCAAGACTAATATACTTAAAATATCAAAGAATTTTGTAGGAAAGCGTATTTTTTTATCAGCCGTTCATCAAATTGACTTCACCAATGCTCTCCAAAATATTCCTGAATTTCAAAAAAAATAATAATAATAAAGAAAAAAGCATAAATGAAAATACAGCAGTTTATAATATCATAACACATACAAATCAAAAATAGTAAACGACGATAACAAAAAGAAAAGGAGCATAAATAAGGATATCTCACCTAAAGAATCGGATGATAACTAATGCAATCCAAACCAGAATACGATCGAATAAAGAAAATCAAATCATGTATAAATTATATCTATAATGAGAGAGAGAGAGAGAGAGAGAGTACAGGGATTGTGGAAAAGGGTACAAAGAATGGAATTTGATTCGCTGGAAGGGTCAAGTTTTCGTGTATATGTAGAACTATACACGTAGTGAAGGTGCGTGCAAAAAGTAGTGCATACGTGATGAGACACACGTAAATTTGTGCATTACAGCTCCAACCAACCAATCAATCATATGGCCAATGGCATCCCCTCGATGAAAAAGAACATAAAATTACCCAATTTCAGGGAATTTCTTGGGCTGGACAAAGCCCTAATTTAAGGAACTTTCTCGAGACGGAGACCAGAGGCCAGATCATTTATACCAAATGAGAAATTAGTCATTTCCTGTTAGTTTCATTACTCAAAATTGTCGTCGTGTTTTAAACATAAAACATTTTTGTCATGTTCAATATTCCACTCAACTACTAAAGAAGAGCAGGTGACAAACAAATTTATCGAATGTGACAATCAAAACTGGCCACCGCCAAAATTTCCATCACTCTTATAATTAAGGTTTACTTTTCAAATTCACCACTGCAGTACAAAGTTCATTTCTCAACGACGGTTTCGACAAATCTTGATTGATAATTTCCACGATGTATTTAATTCACAAGGTGTAATTTTTAATTGATTGTCATCGGGACACGTGATGAATATATAAAGGGGAAATTTCAATTGTGGTCCTTAATTTTTTTCAAAAAATACAATTTGATTTCGAATCTTCATTTTTTTATTTTTATTTTTTTGCAGCAAAATCCGTACCCTATGTTTAAAAAGGCAACCGAGAGGCCATTGAGTAATTTTCATCCATAGCTCTGTTAGTTCAACCCTTGGTTCATTTGGTTAAAATGATGAAGCTTTGGATGAAAATCATCAAAATATCGTTCAGTTGCATATTTAACCAAAGCATAGGGATTTCGTTGACAAAAATGGAAGATTCAGGATTCAGTTGCACTTTTTGAAAAAGATTTAAGGACCAAAAATGCAATTTCTTACTTTATCAATTTTCAACCACACATTTAATCAACTTTTATCAAAATCTGATAAAAGACTTATTTTTAGCAAAACCAAATAGAGGCTAAATAATGTTAACCCTTAAGCGCCTTTGTCTCATATGTGCTTGTTTGAGTTTCATTATAAGTTACTAAAATTATAATATAATATAAATGGGCAATAGATACATAGGTAGACAATGATTGTGTATCATACTAAATTTATGGTTGAAATTAAAATTTTGTTTTTGACTTAAATTGTAAGGAAGGCCACTGTTACATCTATCCGTTTATTGCCACTGCGGGTGTCCAAGTAAATATTCCGGGTTATTCTTCTTGTGGTTCAATTTCAAGCATTTTAGTTTCTTATTGGATGCTGAAACTGTGACAATATATTGCGATAAACTCTGTGTTTGTGGATGAAATCCCTAAGAAGAATTTGAATGATTGTTCATGCTCCTTGGGAGGTCCTAAATAAATGATTACTTGAATCAGGGTAATTAACGAGGTGGAGTAGTTGTCCATTTTGAAATTCCAAGTGTTTTCATACGTAGTGTCATTCTATACTCCAACTATTAAAATTTAAGTTCTTATACAAGCCTTTGTACTTTTACCATCTTTGTTAATTCAAATGTTGCATTGCAGTACACATTATTTAATGTGCTATCCAGTCCATTGAGTATATAATTTCTGTATAGAAAATTAGAATGCTTTCAAGCATCAACTGCAGCAAATTTTTCAACACTACTTTCTTTCTCGGTACATAAAGGTGCATTTTCTTTGATAAATTTGGCCAAACTTAACGTTGTCAGATAAAAAAACGATTTCTATTGCCAACACTTAAAATCTAACTCATTAAATTTCTTTGGTTTTCATCGATCATATTGAGAACTGTAGTACCGAAAGTTGTCATTTCTGAAATGCAATCAAAAGATAAACCATAAAAAAGGGTAAAAATAGAATAAACCAAAATAAATCAAATTCGTATTAAGATTGTTGGTACGGGAGTAGCGATGGCAATGGGCCAAGCTTAAAACCACGAGCTCGGCTCGAGCTCTTGGCTCGTGGGAAACGAGCCACGAGTGGATCCGGCTCGTGGCTCGTTTGCTCGTGGCACGAGCTCATGAGCTCACGAACCAAGCCCCGAGCTCACGAGCTTTTTGAATTTTTTTTTTTTTTTAACGTTTTTTTTAAATTTTTCTTTGAATTTTTATGAGCTCACGAGCAGAGCTCGTGGGCCTTACCCACGAGCTCACTTGCGGCTCGGCTCAGGCTCGTCATTTTGCCGAGCCGACGAGCCGCTTGGCTCGGTTGCTACCCCTATACGGAAGTATAAATTACTATTTCGAACAATCTGAATATACAAACACTAACATAATTACCTTAATGTAATTTACACAACGTAACAATATGATCAAAAGTATCATAAAATTAATTTGAACCCATCGACTTCATGGTATTTCCTTAAAACGAATTTGCTTCCTTCAAATATGCTAGAGGTGTTCAACAATCATTTTTTAGGATAGAACGAATTTCATCTCTTACAAAATCAGCACAGTTATTTGCAGGAGTTCTAACGAACTCAGTGAAGTGTTTTTAATTCGAGAACAGTATCAGAACGAGAGAAAGTTATTACGAGATTCAAAGCAGAGAAAGTTTGTAATGAAAATGATGTAATTATTCTGGCAGTGTGACAAGCTATTTATAGACTCGTTCGTGGCTATTCGAACATCCTTCAAGCTTTTTCGAAACAATTGTCACTGTTCAGACAACCTCCAAACTCGAACAGACATCACTGTTCAGTACTGTGTCTGTTAAGTCGGTTAACGGACGTATGTTATGTCGATTAACAGACGATTGTTACGTCGGTTTATAGATGATCCAGATCAAAAATTACCTGAAAATAAGCAAATCAAAATTAATTTTATTAAGTACTCAAGAATTTGACTAATAAAAATTTGACTAAAAAATTTAAATTAATTTTGTCCAAAAAGTTAATATAGTATAAGGACTCACTCGCACCCAAAATGTGCTCGTGTCGAGCCAGCCGAACAGCGGCGGCACACATGTGGGTTTAAGACCAAACTCAATAGGATATTGGTCTCCCATACCAAAGACTATTGGTGCTTGGGGTAAATTTCCACTATATACAACACAAAAGTTTCCTAAATTTCCTACGTGAAATAAGTGTTTGACAATTTTCAATAAATTAAATTCTTCACTAGTTTATAGTTTCAAGTGGGTTATTTTGAGATCAAATATTTCATTAAATTCTAAATGATTTTCGATAAATAAATATATCACGTTTATCACCTCACGGAGTAGAACGTGAAAAAACTTGATCCCGTTACAATTGAAGTCTCGATCCTACTAAAATTAGCGCTCAAAGTTGACCCAATTCACTAGTTAATAAACCATTTCCAACACAGACATGATCTTTGCAACTCTTACTTCAGTTTATCCTAAGCAAAATATTTTTTCTCGCACAGACATACCCGATGTGCTTATGATAATCTTTGAGATTCTTCCTTCGATTATTGATTCGTAGCAAATTGAGCTTCAATGTCCGTCCAAAATGTTATTGTCCGATTAACACGATCGTCATGCTTGGCTAATTATTGTGCAAAGTGAATAGTCGAACATGTAGCATGTGAAGTCATGAAGAGACTTTGGCAATTCACCGATCTACCCGGGTGCACGTGGCAACTTTTTAATCATGCTGATGATATTCTTTGGCAAGGAGTTCAACAACATGCTGTCATCAATTCCTACGTCATTCCTATCCCTCTCCATGAGCATGTGTATAAAATTACTCGTGTACATGGAATGAAGTCTAAACTTGTGTGTGTACACAAGTGATTTTCTGTTTTATCTCAACTCAGAAGCATGAAGACATAAAAGAAGATTAAATTTAAATAAATAAACGTGATATCTCTAAAAACTTAATATTCTAGACAAAAGTGATTGTTTGATTATAAATATAATCCGAGTTCAAATTTGTTATCTACGTATCATTCTTTTAGTAAAAAATTCGATTTTATTTTGCATGTGATGGGATTTTTCCGGGGGCATTACATAGAAGAAAGCAGCCAAATTTGAAACACAGTAACCATCTTATCGAAAGTTAGCGGACAAGATTTGAGTTTGGAACTTTACAAAGATATGACTTGATTCGACTTGCAAATATGGCCTTGGTAGGGGACATGTCCATGTGGGATGAAAAGGTAGAAATGTTTGTTCACATTATTTCTTGCATGTAACGGTACCGATTACTTCATCTATGCTCATTTAACAGAAAAATGAAATGGTGGTGTAGTAATCACCGATCAGTATGTCAAATAGATTGTCGATCAATTTTTCCGTAAATGTAACTCGACGTTATTTTGAACCAATAAAATATCTCTTTAACCCCACCCCCGACCCCACGACAAGAAGTCTCAATCTCGTTCAAATTCTCCATCCTAATTGGCCCATAATGAACATCAACCTCACAATATCCTCTCCAAAAATCCTTCAAATGAATCATCTCCTCCATAAACCCCTTAAGGGCCCTCTCTCTCTCTCTCTTTTCATTGTCAATGCCTCAAGAGTAATACCACACAATTTGGAATCATATTATCAAGAAACGACACGCACACTTGTCGCTTACCATACAAAACAATACACTTTTTGTTGATACGTGTAAACTAACATTCCATTCATTTACTTTGCTTCCTTCCCACACAATATAATCTTCAACCTCCCGAGAAAACTATTGGGAATAGAGTGTGTGTTTCTTCATTCATGCAAGAAGATTCCATGAAAACGAGTACTCCTCAGAACTCCAATGAGTCTGAACCAGAAAATATTATCCCACCATTTCCATCAGAAACCAAGGAAGTTCATAGCCCAGAGAAGCCATTTTCTGTTGAAGAAACAAAGAGCAAATCTGAAGAAGAAAACCAATCCAATGAAACAGAAACAACACCCCAAGATTCTTCACTAAGCATGCAAATGAAGTTGAAGGATACATGTACTGAGCCTGTGGTAGAAGACAGTGGACGTGAGAGACTAAAGAGACATCGGGTCGAGGTTGCCGGTCAGGTTCGGATCCCGGATATATGGGGACAGGAAGATTTGCTCAAGGATTGGACTGATTGCACTGCGTTTGATGCCTCATTGATGAATAACAATATCATGTCCGCTAGAGCTTCTTTGGTTAAAGAAGGAAGAAGAACAAATTCCAGCAGATTGAGAATAGGGAGTTAAGCAAATTATTTTTCAAGTTCTCGAGTCTTTTCTTCCTTTTCATGTGTTTTGACCATAATTTGCATATCTCCATGTTAAAATAACAATTTTGACGAGAATAATTAACAATTTAATACAGATTTTTGCATGACAGTTGAAGGAAAATCACAATTTTATTTTATTTTTTGCTATTTCCTTTTGCTGCTTGACCAGAAAAGTGACACCAAGTGAAATCCATATAATAGATATTGATTAATGCTTCTCTCTTCTTATTTTCTCCACTTCTTTCCCTTCATTTTTTCCAGAGTTGGACAGGGAAGGTACGATGAATAGACATGATTGAACAAGACAAAAGAAAATCATCTCTCATCCTTAATCACGTCGAGTTAGGATGAACATAATGAATTGTAACACAATGCAAAGTTTTTTATTGCATTATTTGTAAAGATACATCCATAGATAATGAAGTAGAATGAAGTGTATGATTATATCCAAATTCAATATCTTAGTGAGAAGTTGTACATTTAATTTCCAGTTGTTGGGGGTATGAACTTATAATAATTCCATGTAAACATAAATTATACAGAGTTCCTCTTAGTATTTTGCCAAACAGGCTGAAAATTATAAGGATACGTATTTCTACAACACAGCATAATTTACAAAAATGTCGACGTCTTGTTTGAGTAGTAGAGCTATAACAGTAGCTTCTCATTTCAAGAGGATGAAGTCAGTTGCCATATCTTGACTGTTCCATCGTCACTTGCAGAGGCAAGAAGTGAATTTTCCTGTCAGATAACAAGAAATTCTTCAGACATGAAGCACACAAGCATCAACATTGCACAATTCTGCATAATACATTACACAGGCATCAAATGAACGCCAATACAAATTCAAAAAGCGAAGTAAATTACAGAATTCCATTAATTTGTACAGGTCAATCAATTCAGAAGCAAGCATCAATGCCTAATGTCTCGATCTGTATATTCGACTGTATGTAGGTGCTGATGAAAAATTATACGAGGCATAGCAGCAGAGCATATTAAAAGGATGGTGGCACCTAAATAGCAGCCCTTCCAGGGCTGTCTTGGCTGCTGTTACGAACCTTAATTTTCTTGTCCTATAGTTTGGAGAGAGTGCACTAAATAATTGACAAGAATAGGCATATTAATTTTCATGTTCGGAAGATTAAAGCTTCTGGCTTATTTATGGGTCGCAAGTCCAAAAAATAACCCTGATAAAGAGCAGTTTCAAGATATGAGCTTTCTCTATATCTCAGCCCACCCACCAGATTATTAATCAGTTATGCAACCTGAATTCAAAATCCGCATGCATGGAATATGTATCTATATATGTCAAGATACTTACCGTGGAACTCCACTGCACAGAGTTTACATCCATGTCATGAGCCTTTTCTTTCTTCAAAAGCAATTTGTATGAAGGTTCACCAACCTGCAATTAAATACAAGAAAAAATAACAATTTGAAAGCAGGAAATATTGTAAAGATAAATTTCTAGATATTCTGGAAAACTAACATAATGAAACTGGTTATTGTCTCAAGTTTTTTAGATTATCTTAACCTTTTTCTTCCACCTAGTTTACATGTATGCGCTTCTACTCGTTTAATTTGGACATGGATTCCTATCAGGAATGAAGCTAGGGAGGACACACACACACACAAAAAAAAATAAAATAAAATAAAATAAAATAAAATAAAAAAAAAATATATATATATACTGGGTTATACATAGAGAAAAAAAAAAGATTTTCATTAATTTTTTTTTTTTAAATAAAATAAAATAATATATATATATATATATATATATATATATATATACTGGGTTATACATAGAGAAAAAAAAAAGATTTTCATTAATTTTTTTTTTTAACTTTAAAAAATGAATTGGGCCCCAGGCAGGTCTGACCCCCCTGATTCCTATTTTACTCACTCTATGCATGCCCATTTGGAGTTTAAAAAATAAGAATTTCATTTATCTGGGAAAAAATGAAAGTGCATTGATGGTGATTTTAGAGATACTTTGGGAGACAAAAGTAGTACAAGTTTTCATAAAGACTAGCAAGTACATTATGTGGCAACAAACAGCGGAAATCCAGAGAGTAAACCCAAATATTCACTTGGGTGAAGATAATGAATAATGCACAGCAAAATTATATATGACTTAACACAATAAGGTATTCCAGGAGCTTACCCTGAATATTTTAAATTAATATGTAACTAATGAAGCAAATATAAAACATACTAAGCACCCGTTTGGCATGGCTTTTGAGAAGCCCAAAAGTTGCTTTTGGACATCTTTGATTAATTTTATAAAAGTGCTTCTTTTAGTTAAAAGAGCTTTCAGAGGAAGTTGGCCTAATGTTGCTTCTAAAAGCTCTTCCGGAAGAAAAAACTCTTTTAGAAATTAGTTTCCAAATACTAATTAAGGTAGCTTACTCAGGGAGCTCTCCTACAAGAATAAAGCAAAAACCGTGCCAAACAAACCATAAAAATTTTTGGAGCTCTCCACCTATATACGCATACAAACCCAGATATACACATGATACAACTGTGCACAGCCAAGGAAAGATGACAAATTATGTAACAGCAAACAAATCTATATTGCATGAAGGACTGGTGATTGTTGCATGAAGCTAGAGGCCAAGGACTGAAAAGATTACATATTCATTGGTTGCCCACTAATGAGAGATTCATGAAAGAAAGAAGACATTAACAAAACTACAATAAGGAGAGATGTCGGTTTATACCAATCCATCTATACTCTCAACAAATAAGCGGATATCATCATCAGCTGCTCCACTAGCAATTATCCCTTCCCTGTAATGTCCACATGATTCAAATGAGCATAGCACAAGTCTCAGTATAATTTATATATGGGATAAACATGAACCAGGAAAATTAAAAACCACCAAGATATGTTAATAGATATTAACACCACAGAACGCAAGAAATAGGTGAACAACAAGGTGAATGCATCTTGCTACCTTGACCAATGGACAGAAAAAATTGTCCGATCGTGATAGCCAGAGAGAGTACAAAGATGTGCCCTGACAAAAGCAAAAGAAAATGTATTATCCACGTGCATATTGGGGATTTTCAATTGGAACAAGACAACAAAATTTTCATAAACATCCGAAAAATAATGGGACTTAAACCTTCACATTTAAAGTTACTCAACTGATCTTAGACTTCATTAAAGGGACCAGATGTAGTAGTGAGTTAACTTGGTTCAGCACTTGAAATTAGGTAATGAAAAAGGTTTTGAACCAGTGGGGTTTAACTTTGTTAAGGGCTGCGAATGGAGCAGAGGAGAAGAGGAAGATCCATATAGCCGACACTTTATAAGTAAGAGATAAAGGTTAATTGAGTTTAGTTGTTCAACATTATATAAGATTAAGATCCCTCCGTTATACCAATATGTTCTCTACCACCTCTATTTTCTTTCCAATTTTTTTTTTTTTAAATTAATGATCAAATTTAGTACTGAACCGTTAGAAGTGCATTTAATTTTGCAGAACGAAGATATACCATGAACAATATACTATCATTTGAGAAACTTGTGATGAAGCAGCAAAAAAATAAAATAAAATAAAGAGCATGGTGGTATGATCAGATCAGAATGCTAGAAATAAACAGAAAAACACCAACATTTTGGAGTTTGATAATGCATAACATTATAGTTCCCTTAAATAGTGAAAATATTAGTAGTGTTTGAAGACTTGAGCTACCACGTCTAAAAGCTTAAGCTTTTAAAGTGGGAATGAATTTATTTATTTAAATATTGTCTTCATTGCACCCCTCACATGATTCATTTTAACATCATAGACCTGAGACATGCCCAATTTTCACAAATGAGGGTAGGTAAAAGTTGGCCCCAATACATTTGTCTACTTTGATATCAAATACGGGACACAAACTACAAATTAGGTTTTAAGAAAAATATAATACAGAGAATAAGCAGAATTTACGTAATCTGCCACTTGAAATGAGGCAAGTAAAATGGTTTTGAGCCTATGTCATTTAAATTTAACGGGGGACCTTGAAACAAGGGGGAAGGGGAGGATCCATGTGGCCAAACCGCGAAAAGTATGAGATCAATTGAGTTATAAATTGAATTGAGTTCAGTTCTTCCTTTCCAGTTTACCCAATGTGTTCTCTGCCTGTCTGCCACAACTATATTTCCCTTAAGGGAGGGGTGGAGGAGAAGAGATTCGAGACATGATGGGTGTTGATCTGTGTGCATGATGCCATGACACGACACTGACATATTAGAGCATATGGAAACACATAAATAAGGACTTAAAAAAAGGATTCAGGGCAATAAAATAGCTAAAGAAAAATACTGCAATGCAACTTTTAATAATCCTTCATACATTTTGGCTCGAGTTGTAATATCAACTAATTCAATTTGGATGCAGCAAACAACCTAACATGGAAGCAACGTTGTGAAAAGCATATCTACAACTAACAAAAGCAATTCTAGCAAGACGCTAAGCCTTATTCCGATAAACTAGAGATTGCTGATGTTATATTCAATCCAAAGTTATCTCTTTCAAATGTCAGGTGAAGTCAAACATTATACAGGGACCTCAAACCACATTAATTTGATCTACCAACTGGTATACTTTATCTTCTAACTTCCTCTCCTAGCTATGTTCCCCTTAAAACTTTCTTGGATTGTTAGTCATTTGAAAAGTGCTAAACAATAAAGCATGCAATCCTTTCATACAAGTGGATAAAATAGAGAGATAATAAGCATTTCATCATTAAAGACTCTGAAGTAAGTTTAAAAATCTTTTTGTTTTCAAGAATCTAGCTACTAAAAGGTAAATTGTTTGAAAGAAAAAAAATACATCTCAAAACATGCAAAGATGGAGAATCAGACACATAGGCTGATATGCAGCTCACCAAGTTACATTTCCATCTCCCGAATGCGTGCTCATAATGTCAGAGCCCCATACCTTAACGGTAAGATCATCACTGCAAAATCAATATAACTGCATTAAAAGTGTTTCCACAACCACCGTTCTTTGTCATGATTGAAACAGACTTATAAGACGCTGCCTTAAAGTTATCATTTATATATTAAATGGGAACAAGTAAGCATTAAGGAGTGCCCTGCATACCTACAGGAAACCATTTTGTCTCCATTGGCATTAAAAGATAAAGCCCAGACAGTAGATGTGTGTCCACTGAAAATGCAGGAAACCAATCATGTGAGACTTTGAAAATTACAGACAATCTCCATCACTTACTGATGCACAATCATACATTTAAAGCAATGTAAAAAAATTATAGGCTAGTGAAGCACAGGACAGGCAACCATGAAATATCAACAAGTACCTGTTGGATTCACCTAAAGTTTGAACACAATGCCAATCATCACTGTCCCCATCCTCTGCCCAGACCTACAGGAGTTAGATGTGTCTTATTTAGCAATACCCAATGTGTAGAACCAAACAGAAGGTATATTGATAAATATGGCAGGTAGACTAACGAACTTGAATATCTTAAACGCAGTTAAAATATTCCTTTTTCCTTTTTCTATAAATACCTTAATAGTGTTGTCGTAACTACAAGAAAACAAAATATCCATAGAGGGATGCCATTGGACCATTTTAACATCTTGAGTGTGTCCCTGCAACACTGAAACGCAATCAAATTCATTATGGGGTAATAATTCCCATATCCACACTGACTTGTCTCGTCCACAAGTTGCAAGAAGTGAGCCAGATGCATTCCAAGAAACACTTTTAACTTCATTTTCATGACCCTGATGCAAATAACGTTTTTTTTCATATTAGGACAATCAGAACCATGTTTAATCGAATAAATAAAAGATAAAAGATGTCAGAAAACAAAGATATAAATATTACAGATTTGGATAACTTGGCCACATTTAAATTAAGGAGGTGATATTAAGATATAAAATCATAAATAATACCTCTAAATTGGAAATGCATTCAAAATCACCCCCAACATCTTCCCAGATAGCAGTGGTGGCATCAAAACTTGCTGTCGCCAACAATTTTCCAGATGGCGACCACATGCACGATCTAACAGTCCTAGTGTGTGTCTCCTCCAAGACTGCCTGCAAAGTAGCATTATATCAAGGTACTATTGCAAGGTATGAAACTTGAATCACATATCAAAAGTATGGGCTGCCTGTATGGGGTATTGTCTTGTCTACTTAACTTTATTGCTTACAGACATTCTCAGTTTTATGAGCCTCGGAATAGATCTCTGAAGATAAGCTAGAGCAGTAGTTTAGGAAGAATTATGGGATTGTAGCACCCTTTTATACTATGATTTAAGAAAAGAATCCAGAAGAAGATGCAGAGTTCATTTAGGTGACATGTCTAGCTATTAAACCTTGGAGACAAGGTTTAAATAAGGGGAGGGATGTCATAGAAAGAGAATTTACAGCTCATGTCAAATTAATACGGTTAAGTTTTAAGTTGTAATAAGCAAGTAGAGCGGTCACTGTGATTTCCATTGCCTCTTTCATTATTGCAAATTCTGTGTTCTATTTTGGATGGCAAATTGTCCTCCATTTCTCTCTTTTTTTTTCCCATTTGCCCTATATATTGCCGATTTTAGCTGGCATTAGTTAAATTTTGGTGGTTAATTGAAGGCTAACCATTACAAATAGTTGGAAAATTCAAAATTCAGTCAATTGAAATAGTTACCACTTAAATTTGCAATTTATGTTATGACGGCATAATCTTGTATCCTCGTATGGACACTTCTCAATATCGGGAGGTAAACAGTAGCTTGAAATAATTATAGAAGAGAAAAATGAAACCTTTTGCTGGAAAGAGCCCGTGGCGGGACTTTGTTCCCAAATACAGACGGTTTTGTCTCCGCTACAAGAAGCGAGTACTGCAGGAACGCCGTTGCCTCCAGTTGCCGGTTTCCATGCTACGCTCCAAACCCTATCGGTGTGGCCTTCGAGTCGTTGAATTTCTCTCAGCTCGAAATTCTCATCGGCGGAGTTCATCGCTCGGAAAGTTATAATAGATTACGGTTTATTATAAACTCGTTTGAGACACGCGCTGCCGCCACTGATGTTGGGAGAATGTCGTGGACTCGTGCTACGGTGCTAGCCAGTGTTACTAGAGGAACGTCAAGGAGAAAGTATCGTGTGCCATTCATTAGGTGTAGAAAAATACCAGTAAAGCCCCTGTAGTCTGGAAAATTTCACTTTGACCCCTCAGTTACGAACTATTTGTTAATTTGATCGTTTATAATAATTTAACATAAAAACACTATTGGTGATTGCCGAGTCACCAAAGAATCGTTGGACAACATTGTTGATGATAATCATTGACATGAGCGTGTTAATAATCACTAATGATACTGTTCATGAAAATTACATATTCATGTGTGTGTGTCTATCATATTTAATCTTGCACTACTTCTCAAAAAATCGATATACGGACCGTAGATCCTTGAAATTGAACTAATGACTAAGAGTTTGATGGAGGAGCCTCTTTTTGTTAGATAAGACTAGGCTCTCTACTAATACCATTGCAATGATGAAATCATAAAATAAACAAATAAGTATATATAGTCCTATTTGGTACAAATTAAATTTAAATTTTTAGTAGATTTTGATAATAATATCATATATGTGCTTAAGCTGTTATGCCATACCTATTATTCACTTCAAGAGTCTTAGTTGTTCAATTGATATTAGAATTTAATTTTAATATTTCATACGTAAAATCATGATGAGTAAGATAAGCAGAGGATGTTTCAAAGCGGAGCTTGAACACGGAGACTCGGATCATTATATATTAAGATCCACCCTAAGTCTCTCATGCGGCAGAGATCTTCAATTTGAATCCTTGAGGACTGTTGAGAAAAAAATTGACTCCAAAATTTTCGAGTTCAGTATTTCATATGAATATCGAATCGACACCACGAAGTTCCAACATCCAAGACCAACCTACAATCCCATGATCCCGATTGCTTGGTATATGCCCATAAAGGACAAGTTATATAGTGATATATTGCAGCCACAATAGTAGTCACAGAGGCTAAAGAGAATGAAAAAACGGGAGAGAATGCAAAAGGCAATCGTTTTTCACTCAAGAAAGGGGGCAACATATAATTCACTTTCACAAACAGCAACCAAAACGAGAGTCACATATATACTAATATAGTGGGCTTTTAAGTAAAGTGATAGTTAGGCCCAAAGAACAAATAGGTAGTAATAAATGGGCTATCAATCAAAGTCATCCAAAGGATGATGATTGGACCATGAGTAGCTCTAATTAAATTAGGCTACTTCCAATGGCCTAATTAGGTTATAGCTTTAGGTCGATACGATCGTGGGGTTGATGTTTCACTTAAGTCATTGGTCGATGCCGACTGAATAATTAATGATAAACAGCATTGCTCTAGATGTCGTTTAACAACAATTCGCCTAACAAACCTCCACATTGGTATTTGATAAGTGCATTTTTACACACATATTTCACTGTCAAAACATGAAAATTTGTTTATTAATATGTTGGAATATAGCTTAATTCTACGTAATTTATGTTTTGCATGACAAAGTGATGAATGTAACTGAAATAACGAGAAACAAGTGAAAATGGACCAAAATGGAGGAAAACAAAAGTTTGGGGACCAATGTGCAAATACTCTAAACTTGTTCTAACCTTGTGATTAAGAATCGAGAGTGTTAGAGGTCAATTGGATAAGGAAAGGAGTCAAAGGGATGGAATACGGCCAAAATATTATCACATATCGACTTTCAAGCTGAAAAGTTTTGTACCAATTTTCAGCCTCATATTAAATTGGAAGTTGACATCTTAAGCAAAGTTATATCCCTTTGAGTTATCTTTCCAACACAACTTGAATCATCTCAATCGGACATCTGGAGAGGAAGATAAGACCAAAATACTGAAAATTGTCAGGCAGAAAAACGTTTTAACCATGCGGCCGCAAAGATTTATACTATGCAACCGCGTGGCCATTTTCAGCAAATTAAAAGGGCTGAGACATTTGTTCCTTGCGACCGCAAGGCTTTATACCATGCGGTCGCATAGTCATAAAGAAAGCCCGAATTTTCAAGTTTCCTTCTACGACTCACTTATGGTAACTTATTGTGGCACGATTTCTCAACCCTAAAAGACCCCAGATCGTCCTAGAATGCCGAATTCTTCATTATTCATCATTTTTCCATTGATTTTGGCTCAAGAAAC